>JBBPBR010001607.1:100515-170464 GCA_037974775.1 Cicer pinnatifidum | reverse complement strand
CTTGTGCATCCAATAGGTGTGTTTGTGTCATTGGATGATCAATTAGGTCATTTTCGTCCTCCCTAGGCTTATTCTTGTCCAATTAGAGTTTTTAACCATTCTTGGGCATCCAATAACTTTGTTTATGTCATTGAATTAATATTTCGGTCATTTTCGTCCTCCTAAGGTATATTCTTGTCCAATTAGGGTTTTTAACCAATCTTGTGCATCCAATAGGTGTGTTTGTGTCATTGGATGATCAATTAGGTTATTTTCATCCTCCCTAGGCTTATTCTTGTCCAATTAGGGTTTTTAACCAATCTTGTGCATCCAATAGGTGTGTTTGTGTCATTGGATGACCAATTAGGTCATTTTCGTCCTCCCTAGGCATATTCTTGTCCAATTAGGGTTTTTAACCAATCTTGTGCATCCAATAGGTGTGTTTGTGGCAATGGATGATCAATTAGGTCATTTTCGTCCTCCCTTGGCATATTCTTGTCCAATTAGGGTTTTTAACCAATCTTGTGCATCCAATAGGTGTGTTTGTGTCATTGGATGATCAATTAGGTTATTTTCATCCTCCCTAGGCTTATTCTTGTCCAATTAGGGTTTTTAACCAATCTTGTGCATCCAATAGGTGTGTTTGTGTCATTGGATGACCAATTAGGTCATTTTTGTCCTCCCTAGGCATATTCTTGTCCAATTAGGGTTTTTAACCAATCTTGTGCATCCAATAGGTGTGTTTGTGGCAATGGATGATCAATTAGGTCATTTTCGTCCTCCCTAGGTTTATTCTTGTCCAATTAGGGTTTTTAACCAATCTTGTGCATCCAATAGGTGTGGGTGTGGCATTGGATGATCAATTAGGTCATTTTCATCCTCCCTAGGCTTATTCTTGTCCAATTAGGTCATTTTCGTCCTCCATAGGCTTATTCTTGTCCAATTAGGGTTTTTAACCAATCTTATGCATCCAATAAGTTCATTTGTGTCATTGGATTAACATTTAGGTCATTTTCGTCCTCCCTAGGCATATTCTTGTCCAATTAGGTTTTTTAACCAATCTTGTGCATCCAATAGGTGTGTTTGTGTCATTGGATGATCAACTAGGTCATTTTCATCCTCCCTAGGCATATTCTTGTCCAATTAGGGTTTTTAACCAATCTTGTGCATCCAATAAATTCATTTGTGTCATTGGATTAACATTTAGGTCATTTTCGTCCTCCCTAGGCATATTCTTGTCCAATTAGGGTTTTTAACCAATCTTGTGCATCCAATAGGTGTGTTTGTGTCATTGGATGATCAATTAGGTCATTTTCGTCCTCCCTAGGCTTATTCTTGTCCAATTAGGGTTTTTAACCAATCTTGTGCATCCAATAGGTGTGTTTGTGTCATTGGATGATCAATTAGGTCATTTTCGTCCTTCCTAGGCTTATTCTTGTCCAGTTAGGGTTTTTAACCAATCTTGTGCATCCAATAAGTTTGTTTGTGTCATTGAATTAATATTTAGGTCATTTTCGTCCTCCCTAGGCATATTCTTGTCCAATTAGGGTTTTTAGCCAATCTTGTGCCTCCAATAGGTGTGTTTGTGTCATTGGATGATCAATTAGGTAATTTTCGTCCTCCCTAGGCTTATTCTTGTCCAATTAGGGTTTTTAACCAATCTTGTGCATCCAATAACTTTGTATATGTCATTGAATTAATATTTAGGTCATTTTCCTCCTCCCTAGGCATATTCTTGTCCAATTAGGGTTTTTAAACAATTTTGTGCATCCAATAGGTGTGTTTGTGTCATTGGATGATCAATTAGGTCATTTTCGTCCTCCCTAGGCTTATTCTTGTCCAATTAGGGTTTTTAACCAATCTTGTGCATCCAATAAGTTCATTTGTGTCATTGGATGATCAATTAGGTCATTTTCGTCCTCCCTAGGCATATTCTTGTCCAATTAGGGTTTTTAACCAATCTTGTGCATCCAATAGGTGTGTTTGTGTCATTGGATGATCAATTAGGTAATTTTCGTCCACCCTAAGCTTATTCTTGTCCAATTAGGGTTTTTAACCAATCTTGTGCATCCAATAAGTTCATTTGTGTCATTGGATGATCAATTAGGTCATTTTCGTCCTCCCTAGGCATATTCTTGTCCAACTAGGGTTTTTAACCAATCTTGTGCATCCAATAGGTGTGTTTGTGTCATTGGATGATCAATTAGGTCATTTTCGTCCTCCCTAGGCTTATTCTTGTCCAATTAGGGTTTTTAACCAATCTTGTGCATCCAATAGGTGTGTTTGTGTCATTGGATGATCAATTAGGTCATTTTCGTCCTCCCTAGGCTTATTCCTGTCCAATTAGGGTTTTTAACCAATCTTGTGCATCCAATAGGTGTGTTTGTATCATTGGCTGATCAATTAGGTCATTTTCGTCCTCCCTAGGCTTATTCTTGTCCAATTATGGTTTTTAACCAATCTTGTGCATCCAATAGGTGTGTTTGTGTCATTGGATGATCAATTAGGTCATTTTCGGCCTCCCTAGGATTATTCTTGTCCAATTAGGGATTTTAACCAATCTTGTGCATCCAATAGGTGTGTTTGTGTCATTGGATGATCAATTAGGTCATTTTTGTCCTCCCTAGGCTTATTCTTGTCCAATTAGGGTTTTTAACCAATCTTGTGCATCCAATAGGTGTGTTTGTGTCATTGGATGATCAATTAGGTCATTTTCGTCCTCCCTAGGCTTATTCTTGTCCAATTAGGGTTTTTAACCAATCTTGTGCATCCAATAGGTGTGTTTGTGTCATTGGATGATCAATTAGGTTATTTTCGTCCTCCCTAGGCTTATTCTTGTCCAACTAGGGTTTTTAACCAATCTTGTGCATCCAATAAGTGTGTTTGTGTCATTGGATGATCAATTAGGTCATTTTCGTCATCCCAAGGCATATTCTTGTCCAACTAGGGTTTTTAACCAATCTTGTGCATCCAATAGGTGTGTTTGTGTCATTGGATGATCAATTAGGTCATTTTCGTCTTCCCTAGGCATATTCTTGTCCAACTAGGGTTTTTAACCAATCTTGTGCATCCAATAGGTGTGTTTGTGTCATTGGATGATCAATTAGGTCATTTTCGTCCTCCCTAGGCTTATTCTTGTCCAATTAGGGTTTTTAACCAATCTTGTGCATCCAATAGGTGTGTTTGTGTCATTGGATGATCAATTAGGTCATTTTCGTGCTCCCTAGGCTTATTCTTGTCCAATTAAGGTTTTTAACCAATCTTGTGCATCCAATAGGTGTGTTTGTGTCATTGGATGATCAATTAGGTCATTTTCGTCCTCCCTAGGCTTATTCTTGTCCAATTAGGGTTTTTAACCAATCTTGTGCATCCAATAAGTTCATTTGTGTCATTGGATGATCAATTAGGTCATTTTCGTCCTCCCTAGGCATATTCTTGTCCAATTACGGTTTTTAACCAATCTTGTGCATCCAATAGGTGTGTTTGTGTCATTGGATTATCAATTAGGTCATTTTCGTCCTTTCTATGCTTATTCTTGTCCAATTAGGGTTTTTAACCAATCTTGTGCATCCAATAAGTTCATTTGTGTCATTGGATGATCAATTAGGTCATTTTCGTCCTCCCTAGGCTTATTCTTGTCCAATTAGGGTTTTTAACCAATCTTGTGCATCCAATAGGTGTGTTTGTGTCATTGGATGATCAATTAGGTCATTTTCGTCCTCGCTAGGCTTATTCTTCTCCAATTAGGGTTTTTAACCAATCTTGTGCATCCAATAGGTGTGTTTGTGTCATTGGATGATCAATTAGGTCATTTTCGTCCTTCCTTGGCATATTCTTGTCCAATTAGGGTTTTTAACCAATCTTGTGCATCCAATAGGTGTGTTTGTGTCATTGGATGATGAATTTGGTCATTTTCGTCCTCCCTAGGCATATTCTTGTCCAACTAGGGTTTTTAACCAATCTTGTGCATCCAATAGGTGTGTTTGTGTCTTTGGATGATCAATTAGGCCATTTTCGTCCTCCCTAGGCTTATTCTTGTCCAATTAGGGTTTTTAACCAATCTTGTGCATCCAATAGGTGTGTTTGTGTCATTGGATGATCAATTAGGTCATTTTCGTCCTCCCTAGTCTTATTCTTGTCCAATTAGGGTTTTGAACCAATCTTGTGCATCCAATAGGTGTGTTTGTGTCATTGGATGATCAATTAGGTCATTTTCGTCCTCCCTAGGCTTATTCTTGTCCAATAAGGGGTTTTAACCAATCTTGTGCATCCAATAGGTGTGTTTGTGTCATTGGATGATCAATTAGGTCATTTTCGTCCTCCCTAGGCTTATTCTTGTCCAATTAGGGTTTTTAACCAATCTTGTGCATCCAATAGGTGTGTTTGTGTCATTGGATGATCAATTAGGTCATTTTCGCCCTCCCTAGGCTTATTCTTGTCCAATTAGGGTTTTTAACCAATCTTGTGCATCCAATAGGTGTGTTTGTGTCATTGGATGATCAATTAGGTCATTTTTGTCCTCCCGAGGCTTATTCTTGTCCAATTAGGGTTTTTAACCAATCTTGTGCATCCAATAGGTGTGTTTGTGTCATTGGATGATCAATTAGGTCATTTTCGTCCTCCCTAGGCTTATTCTTGTCCAATTAGGGTTTTTAACCAATCTTGTGCATCCAATAGGTGTGTTTGTGTCATTGGATGATCAATTAGGTCATTTGCGTCCTCCCTAGGCTTATTCTTGTCCAATTAGGGTTTTTAACCAATCTTGTGCATCCAATAGGTGTGTTTGTGTCATTGGATGATCAATTAGGTCATTGTTGTCCTCCCTAGGCTTATTCTTGTCCAATTAGGGTTTTTAACCAATCTTGTGCATCCAATAGGTGTGTTTGTGTCATTGGATGATCAATTAGGTCATTTTCGTCCTCCCTAGGCTTATTCTTGTCCAATTAGGGTTTTTAACCAATCTTGTGCATCCAATAGGTGTGTTTGTGTCATTGGATGATCAATTAGGTCATTTATCGTCCTCCCTAGGCTTATTCTTGTCCAATTAGGGTTTTTAACCAATCTTGTGCATCCAATAGGTTGAGTTGTGTCATTGGATTAACATTTAGGTCATTTTCGTCCTCCCTAGGCATATTCTTGTCCAATTAGGGTTTTTAACCAATCTTGTGCATCCAATAGGTGTGTTTGTGTCATTGGATGATCAATTAGGTCATTTTCGTCCTCCCTAGGCTTATTCTTGTCCAATTAGGGTTTTTAACCAATCTTGTGCATCCAATAGGTGTGTTTGTGTCATTGGATGATCAATTAGGTCATTTTCGTCCTCCCTAGGCTTATTCTTGTCCAATTAGGGTTTTTAACCATTCTTGTGCATCCAATAGGTGTGTTTGTGTCATTGGATGATCAATTAGGTCATTGTTGTCCTCCCTAGGCTTATTCTTGTCCAATTAGGGTTTTTAACCAATCTTGTGCATCCAATAGGTGTGTTTGTGTCATTGGATGATCAATTAGGTCATTTTCGTCCTCCCTAGGCTTATTCTTGTCCAATTAGGGTTTTTAACCAATCTTGTGCATCCAATAGGTGTGTTGGTGTCATTGGATGATCAATTAGGTCATTTTTGTCCTCCCTAGGCTTATTCTTCTCCAATTAGGGTTTTTAACCAATCTTGTGCATCCAATAGGTGTGTTTGTGTCATTGGATGATCAATCAGGTCATTTTCGTCCTCCCTAGGCTTATTCTTGTCCAATTAGGGTTTTTAACCAATCTTGTGCATCCAATAGGTGTGTTTGTGTCATTGGGTGATCAATTAGGTCATTTTCGTCCTCCCTAGGCTTATTCTTGTGCAATTAGGGTTTTTAACCAATCTTGTTCATCCAATAGGTGTGTTTGTGTCATTGGATGATCAATTAGGTCATTTTCGTCCTCCCTAGGCTTATTCTTGTCCAATTAGGGTTTTTAACCAATCTTGTGCATCCAATAGGTGTGTTTGTGTCATTGGATGATCAATTAGGTCATTTTCGTCCTCCCTAGGCTTATTCTTGTCCAATTAGGGTTTTTAACCAATCTTGTGCATCCAATAAGTTCATTTGTGTCATTGGATGATCAATTAGGTCATTTTCGTCCTTCCTAGGCATATTCTTGATCAACTAGGGTTTTAAACCAATCTTGTGCATCCAATAGGTGTGTTTGTGTCATTGGATGATCAATTAGGTCATTTTCGTCCTCCCTAGGCTTATTCTTGTCCAATTAGGGTTTTTAACCAATCTTGTGCATCCAATAGGTGTGTTTGTGTCATTGGATGATCAATTAGGTCATTTTCGTCCTCCCTAGGCTTATTCTTGTCCAATTAGGGTTTTTAACCAATCTTGTGCATCCAATAGGTGTGTTTGTGTCATTGGATGATCAATTAGGTCATTTTCGTCCTCCCTAGGCTTATTCTTGTCCAATTAGGGTTTTTAACCAATCTTGTGCATCCAATAGGTGTGTTTGTGTCATTGGATGATCAATTAGGTCATTTTCGTCCTTTCTATGCTTATTTTTGTCCAATTAGGGTTTTTAAGCAATCTTGTGCATCCAATAAGTTCATTTGTGTCATTGGATGATCAATTAGGTCATTTTCGTCCTCCCTAGGCATATTCTTGTCCAACTAGGGTTTCTAACCAATCTTGTGCTTCCAATAGATGTGTTTGTGTCATTGGATGATCAATTAGGTCATTTTCGTCCTCCCTAGGCTTATTCTTGTCCAATTAGGGTTTTTAACCAATCTTGTGCATCCAATAGGTGTGTTTGTGTCATTGGATGATCAATTAGGTCATTTTCGTCCTCCCTAGGCTTATTCTTGTCCAATTAGGGTTTTTAACCAATCTTGTGCATCCAATAGGTGTGTTTGTGTCATTGGATGATCAATTAGGTCATTTTCGTCCTCCCTAGGCATATTCTTGTCCAAATTCGGGTTTTTAACCAATCTTGTGCATCCAATAGGTGTGTTTGGTTCATTGGATGATCAATTAGGTCATTTTCATCCTCCCTAGGCATATTCTTGTCCAATTAGGGTTTTTAACCAATCTTGTTCATCCAATAGGTGTGTTTGTGTCATTGGATGATCAATTAGGTTATTTTCGTCCTCCCTAGGCTTATTCTTGTCCAATTAGGGTTTTTAACCAATCTTGTGCATCCAATAGGTGTGTTTGTGTCATTGGATGATCAATTAGGTCATTTTCGTCCTCCCTAGGCAAATTCTTGTCCAATTAGGATTTTTAACCAATCTTGTGCATCCAATAGGTGTATTTGTGTCATTGGATGATCAATTAGGTCATTTTCATCCTCCCTAGGCTTATTCTTGTCCAATTAGGGTTTTAACCAATCTTGTGCATCCAATAGGTGTGTTTGTGGCAATGGATGATTAATTAGGTCATTTTCGTCCTCCCTAGGCTTATTCTTGTCCAATTAGGGTTTTTAACCAATCTTGTGCATCCAATTGATGTATTTGTGGCAATGGATGATCAATTAGGTAATTTTCGTCCTCCCTAGGCTTATTCTTGTCCAATTATGGTTTTTAACCAATCTTGTGCATCCAATAGGTGTGTTTGTGTCATTGGATGATCAATTAGGTCATTTTAGTCCTCTCCAGGCTTATTCTTGTCCACTTAGGGTTTTTAACCAATCTTGTGCATCCAATAAGTTCATTTGTGTCATTGGATGATCAATTAGGCCATTTTCGTCCTCCCTAGGCTTATTCTTGTCCAATTAGGGTTTCTAACAAATCTTGTGCATCCAATAGGTGTGTTTGTGTCATTGGATGACCAATTAGGTCATTTTAGTCCTCCCTAGGCATATTCTTGTCCAATTAGGGTTTTTAACCAATCTTGTGCATCCAATTGATGTATTTGTGGCAATGGATGATCAATTAGGTCATTTTCGTCCTCCCTAGGCTTATTCTTGTCCAATTAGGGTTTTTAACCAATCTTGTGCATCCAATAGGTGTGTTTGTGTCATTGGAAGACCAATTAGGTCATTTTCATCCTCCCTAGGCATATTATTGTCCAATTAGGGTTTTTAACCAATCATGTGCATCCAATAAATTCATTTGTGTCATTGGATTAACATTTAGGTCATTTTCGTCCTCCCTAGGCATATTCTTGTCCAATTAGGGTTTTTAACCAATCTTGTGCATCCAATAGGTGTGTCTGTGTCATTGGATGATCAATTAGGTCATTTTCATCCTCCCTAGGTTTATTCTTGTCCAATTAGGGTGTTTAACCAATCTTGTGCATCCAATTGATGTGTTTGTGGCAATGGATGATCAATTAGGTCATTTTCGTCCTCCCTAGGCTTATTCTTGTCCAATTAGGGTTTTTAACCAATCTTGTGCATCCAATATGTGTGTTTGTGTCAGTGGATGATCAATTAGGTCATTTTCGTCCTCCCTAGGCTTATTCTTGTCCACTTAGGGTTTTTAACCAATCTTGTGCATCCAATAAGTTCATTTGTGTCATTGGATGATCAATTAGGTCATTTTCATCCTCCCTATGCATATTCTTGTCCAATTAGGGTTTTTAACCAATCTTGTGCATCCAATAAATTCATTTGTGTCATTGGATTAACATTTAGGTCATTTTCGTCCTCCCTAGGCTTATTCTTGTCCAATTAGGGTTTTTAACCAATCTTGTGCATCCAATAGGTGTGTCTGTGTCATTGGATGATCAATTAGGTCATTTTCATCCTCCCTAGGTTTATTCTTGTCCAATTAGGGTTTTTAACCAATCTTGTGCATCCAATTGATGTGTTTGTGGCAATGGATGATCAATTAGGTCATTTTCGTCCTCCCTAGGCTTATTCTTGTCCAATTAGGGTTTTTAACCAATCTTGTGCATCCAATAGGTGTGTCTGTGTCATTGGATGATCAATTAGGTCATTTTCATCCTCCCTAGGTTTATTCTTGTCCAATTAGGGTTTTTAACCAATCTTGTGCATCCAATTGATGTGTTTGTGGCAATGGAAGATTAATTAGGTCATTTTCGTCCTCCCTAGACTTATTCTTGTCCAATTAGGGTTTTTAACCAATCTTGTGCATCCAATAGGTGTGTTTGTGTCATTGGATGATCAATTAGGTCATTTTCGTCCTCCCTAGGCTTATTCTTGTCCTATTAGGGTTTTTAACCAATATTGTGCATCCAATAACTTTGATTGTGTCATTGAATTAATATTTTGGTCATTTTCGTCCTCCCTAGGCATATTCTTGTCCAACTAGGGTGTCAAACCAATCTTGTGCATCCAATAGGTGTGTTTGTGTCTTTGGATGATCAATTATGTCATTTTCGTCCTCCCTAGGCTTATTCTTGTCCAATTAGGGTTTTTAACCAATCTTGTGCATCCAATAGGTGTGTTTGTGTCATTGGATGATCAATTAGGTCATTTTTGTCCTCCCTAGGCTTATTCTTGTCCAATTAGGGTTTTTAACCAATCTTGTGCATCCAATAGGTGTGTTTGTGTCATTGGATGATCAATTAGGTCATTTTCGTCCTCCCTAGGCTTATTCTTGTCCAATTAGGGTTTTTAACCAATCTTGTGCATCCAATAAGTTGAGTTGTGTCATTAGATTTACATTTAGATCATTTTCGTCGTCCCTAGTCATATTCTTGTCCAATTAGGGTTTTTAACCAATCTTGTGCATCCAATAGGTGTGTTTGTGTCATTGGATGATCAATTAGGTCATTTTTGTCCTCCCTAGGCTTATTCTTGTCCAATTAGGGTTTTTAACCAATCTTGTGCATCCAATAGGTGTGTTTGTGTCATTGGATGATCAATTAGGTCATTTTCGTCCTCCCTAGGCATATTCTTGTCCAATTAGGGTTTTTAACCAATCTTGTGCATCCAATAGGTGTGTTTGTGTCATTGGATGATCAATTAGGTCATTTTCGTCCTCCCTAGACTTATTCTTGTCCAATTAGGGTTTTTAACAAATCTTGTGCATCCAATATGTTCATTTGTGTCATTGGATGATCAATTAGGTCATTTTCGTCCTCCCTAGGCATATTCTTGTCCAAGTAGGGTTATTAACCATTCTTGTGCTTCCAATAGGTGTGTTAGTGTCATTTGATGATCAATTAGGTCATTTTCGTCCTCACTAGGCTTATTCTTGTCCAATTAGGGTTTTTAACCAATCTTGTGCATCCAATAGGTGTGTTTGTGTCATTGGATGATCAATTAGGTCATTTTCGTCCTCCCTAGGCATATTCTTGTCCAATTAGGGTTTTTAACCAATCTTGTGCATCCAATAGGTGTGTTTGTGTCGTAGGATGATCAATTAGGTTATTTTCATCCTCCCTATGCTTATTCTTGTCCAATTAGGGTTTTTTAACCAATCTTGTGCATCTAATAAGTTCATTTGTGTCATTGGATGATCAATTAGGTCATTTTCGTCCTCCCTAGGCTTATTCTTGTCCAATTAGGGTTTTTAACCAATCTTGTGCATCCAATAGGTGTGTTTGTGTCATTGGATGATCAATTAGGTCATTTTCGTCCTCCTTAGGCTTATTCTTGTCCAATTAGGGTTTTTAACCAATCTTGTGCATCCAATAAGTTGAGTTGTGTCATTGGATTAGCATTTAGGTCATTTTCGTCCTCCCTAGGCTTATTCTTGTCCAATTAGGGTTTTTAACCAATCTTGTGCATCCAATAAGTTCATTTGTGTCATTGGATTAACATTTAGGTCATTTTCGTCCTCCCTAGGCATATTCTTGTCCAATTAGGGTTTTGAACCAATCATGCGCATCCAATAGGTGTGTTTGTGTCATTGGATGATCAATTAGGTCATTTTCGTCCTCCCTAGGCTTATTCTTGTCCAATTAGGGTTTTTAACCAATCTTGTGCATCCAATAGGTGTGTTTGTGTCATTGGATGATCAATTAGGTCATTTTCGTCCTCCCTAGGCTTATTCTTGTCCAATTAGGGTTTTTAACCAATCTTGTGCATCCAATAGGTGTGTTTGTGTCATTGGATGATCAATTAGGTCATTTTCGTCCTTTCTATGCTTATTTTTGTCCAATTAGGGTTTTTAAGCAATCTTGTGCATCCAATAAGTTCATTTGTGTCATTGGATGATCAATTAGGTCATTTTCGTCCTCCCTAGGCATATTCTTGTCCAACTAGGGTTTCTAACCAATCTTGTGCTTCCAATAGATGTGTTTGTGTCATTGGATGATCAATTAGGTCATTTTCGTCCTCCCTAGGCTTATTCTTGTCCAATTAGGGTTTTTAACCAATCTTGTGCATCCAATAGGTGTGTTTGTGTCATTGGATGATCAATTAGGTCATTTTCGTCCTCCCTAGGCTTATTCTTGTCCAATTAGGGTTTTTAACCAATCTTGTGCATCCAATAGGTGTGTTTGTGTCATTGGATGATCAATTAGGTCATTTTCGTCCTCCGTAGGCTGATTCTTGTCCAATTAGGGTTTTTAACCAATCTTGTGCATCCAATAAGTTGAGTTGTGTCATTGGATTAACATTTAGGTCATTTTCGTTCTCCCTAGGCTTATTCTTGTCCAATTAGGGTTTTTAACCAATCTTGTGCATCCAATAGGTGTGTTTGTGGCAATGGATGATCAATTAGGTCATTTTCGTCCTCCCTAGGCTTATTCTTGTCCAATTAGGGTTTCTAACCAATCTTGTGCATCCAATAGGTGTGTTTGTGTCATTGGATGACCAATTAGGTCATTTTCGTCCTCCCTAGGCATATTCTTGTCCAATTAGGGTTTTTAACCAATCTTGTGCGTCCAATAGGTGTGTTTGTGGCAATGGATGATCAATTAGGTCATTTTCGTCCTCCCTAGGCTTATTCTTGTCCAATTAGGGTTTTTAACCAATCTTGTGCATCCAATAGGTGTGTTTGTGTCATTGGATGATCAATTAGGTCGTTTTAGTCCTCCCTAGGCTTATTCTTGTCCACTTAGGGTTTTTAACCAATCTTGTGAATCCAATAAGTTAATTTGTGTCATTGGATGATCAATTAGGCCATTTTCGTCCTCCCTAGGCTTATTCTTGTCCAATTAGGGTTTCTAACCAATCTTGTGCATCCAATAGGTGTGTTTGTGTCATTGGATGACCAATTAGGTCATTTTCGTCCTCCCTAGGCATATTCTTGTCCAATTAGGGTTTTTAACCAATCTTGTGCATCCAATTGATGTATTTGTGGCAATGGATGATCAATTAGGTCATTTTCGTCCTCCGTAGGCTTATTCTTGTCCAATTAGGGTTTTTAACCAATCTTGTGCATCCAATAGGTGTGTTTGTGTCATTGGATGATCAATTAGGTCATTTTCATCCTCCCTAGGCATATTCTTGTCCAATTAGGGTTTTTAACCAATCTTGTGCATCCAATAAATTCATTTGTGTCATTGGATTAACATTTAGGTCATTTTCGTCCTCCCTAGGCATATTCTAGTCCAATTAGGGTTTTTAACCAATCTTGTGCATCCAATAGGTGTGTTTGTGTCATTGGATGATCAATTAGGTCATTTTCATCCTCCCTAGGCATATTCTTGTCCAATTAGGGTTTTTAACCAATCTTGTGCATCCAATAGGTGTGTTTGTGTCATTGGATGATCAATTAGGTTATTTTCATCCTCCCTAGGCTTATTCTTGTCCAATTAGGGTTTTTAACTAATCTTGTGCATCCAATAAGTTCATTTATGTCATTGGATGATCAATTAGGTCATTTTCGTCCTCCCTAGGCATATTCTTGTCCAATTAGGGTTTTTAACCAATCTTGTGCATCCAATAGGTGTGTTTGTGTCATTGGATGATCAATTAGGTCATTTTCGTCCTCCCTAGGCTTATTCTTGTCCAATTAGGGTTTTTAACCGATCTTGTGCATTCAATAGGTGTGTTTGTGTCATTGGATGATCAATTAGGTCATTTTCGTCCTCCCTAGGCTTATTCTTGTCCAATTAGGGTTTTTAACCCATCTTGTGCATCCAATAAGTTGAGTTGTGTCACTGGATTAACATTTATGTCATTTTCGTTCTCCCTAGGCTTATTCTTGTCCAATTAGGGTTTTTAACCAATTTTGTGCATCCAATAGGTGTGTTTGTGTCATTGGATGATCAATTAGGTCATTTTCGTCCTCCCTAGGCTTATTCTTGTCCAATTAGGGTTTTTAACCAATCTTGTGCATCCAATAGGTGTGTTTGTGTCATTGGATGATCAATTAGGTCATTTTCTTCCTCCCTAGGCTTATTCTTGTCCAATTAGGGTTTTTAACCAATCTTTTGCATCCAATAGGTGTGTTTGTGTCATTGGATGATCAATTAGGTCATTTTCGTCCTCCCTAGGCTTATTCTTGTCCAATTATGGTTTTTAACCAATCTTGTGCATCCAATAGGTGTGTTTGTGTCATTAGATGATCAATTAGGTCATTTTCGTCCACCCTAGGCATATTCTTGTCGAATTAGGGTTTTTAACCAATCTTGTGCATCCAATAGGTGTGTTTGTGTCATTGGATGATCAATTAGGTCATTTTCGTCCTCCCTAGGCTTATTCTTGTCCAATTAGGGTTTTTAACCAATCTTGTGCATCCAATAGGTGTGTTTGTGTCATTGGATGATCAATTAGGTCATTTTCATCCTCCCTAGGTTTATTCTTGTCCAGTTAGGGTTTTTAACCAATCTTGTACATCCAATTGATGTATTTGTGGCAATGGATGATCAATTAGGTCATTTTCGTCCTCCCTAGGCTTATTCTTGTCCAATTAGGGTTTTTAACCAATCTTGTGCATCCAATAGGTGTGTTTGTGTCATTGGATGATCAATTAGGTCATTTTAGTCCTCTCCAGGCTTATTCTTGTCCACTTAGGGTTTTTAACCAATCTTGTGCATCCAATAAGTTCATTTGTGTCATTGGATGATCAATTAGGCCATTTTCGTCCTCCCTAGGCTTATTCTTGTCCAATTAGGGTTTCTAACCAATCTTGTGCATCCAATAGGTGTGTTTGTGTCATTGGATGACCAATTAGGTCATTTTCGTCCTCCCTAGGCATATTCTTGTCCAATTAGGGTTTTTAACCAATCTTGTGCATCCAATTGATGTATTTGTGGCAATGGATGATCAATTAGGTCATTTTCGTCCTCCCTAGGCTTATTCTTGTCCAATTAGTGTTTTTAACCAATCTTGTGCATCCAATAGGTGTGTTTGTGTCATTGGATGATCAATTAGGTCATTTTCATCCTCCCTAGGCATATTCTTGTCCAATTAGGGTTTTTAACCAATCTTGTGCATCCAATAAATTCATTTGTGTCATTGGATTAACATTTAGGTCATTTTCGTCCTCCCTAGGCATATTCTTGTCCAATTAGGGTTTTTAACCAATCTTGTGCATCCAATAGGTGTGTCTGTGTCATTGGATGATCAATTAGGTCATTTTCATCCTCCCTAGGTTTATTCTGGTCCAATTAGGGTGTTTAACCAATCTTGTGCATCCAATTGATGTGTTTGTGGCAATGGATGATCAATTAGGTCATTTTCGTCCTCCCTAGGCTTATTCTTGTCCAATTAGGGTTTTTAACCAATCTTGTGCATCCAATATGTGTGTTTGGGTCATTGGATGATCAATTAGGTCATTTTCGTCCTCCCTAGGCTTATTCTTGTCCACTTAGGGTTTTTAACCAATCTTGTGCATCCAATAAGTTCATTTGTGTCATTGGATGATCAATTAGGTCATTTTCATCCTCCCTATGCATATTCTTGTCCAATTAGGGTTTTTAACCAATCTTGTGCATCCAATAAATTCATTTGTGTCATTGGATTAACATTTAGGTCATTTTCGTCCTCCCTAGGCTTATTCTTGTCCAATTAGGGTTTTTAACCAATCTTGTGCATCCAATAGGTGTGTCTGTGTCATTGGATGATCAATTAGGTCATTTTCATCCTCCCTAGGTTTATTCTTGTCCAATTAGGGTTTTTAACCAATCTTGTGCATCCAATTGATGTGTTTGTGGCAATGGATGATCAATTAGGTCATTTTCGTCCTCCCTAGGCTTATTCTTGTCCAATTAGGGTTTTTAACCAATCTTGTGCATCGAATAGGTGTGTTTGTGTCATTGGATGACCAATTAGGTCATTTTCGTCCTCCCTAGGCATATTCTTGTCCAATTAGGGTTTTTAACCAATCTTGTGCATCCAATAGGTGTGTTTGTGGCAATGGATGATCAATTAGGTCATTTTCGTCCTCCCTAGGCATATTCTTGTCCAATTAGGGTTTTTAACCAATCTTGTGCATCCAATAGGTGTGTTTGTGTCATAGGATGATCAATTAGGTTATTTACGTCCTCCCTAGGCTTATTCTTGTCCAATTAGGGTTTTTAACCAATCTTGTGCATCTAATAGGTGTGTTTTTGTCATTGGAAGACCAATTAGGTCATTTTCGTCCTCCCTAGGCATATTCTTGTCCAATTAGGGTTTTTAACCAATCTTGTGCATCCAATAGGTGTGTTTGTGTCATTGGATGATCAATTAGGTCATTTTCGTCCTCCCTAGGCTTATTCTTGTCCAATTAGGGTTTTTAACTGATCTTGTGCATTCAATAGGTGTGTTTGTGTCATTGGATGATCAATTAGGACATTTTCGTCCTCCCTAGGCTTATTCTTGTCCAATTAGGGTTTTTAACCGATCTTGTGCATCCAATAAGTTGAGTTGTGTCATTGGATTAACATTTATATCATTTTCGTTCTCCCTAGGCTTATTCTTGTCCAATTAGGGTTTTTAACCAATTTTGTGCATCCAATAGGTGTGTTTGTGTCATTGGATGATCAATTAGGTCATTTTCGTCCTCCCTAGGCTTATTCTTGTCCAATTAGGGTTTTTAACCAATCTTGTGCATCCAATAGGTGTGTTTGTGTCATTGGATGATCAATTAGGTCATTTTCGTCCTCCCTAGGCATATTCTTGTCCAAATTCGGGTTTTTAACCAATCTTGTGCATCCAATAGGTGTGTTTGGTTCATTGGATGATCAATTAGGTCATTTTCGTCCTCCCTAGGCATATTCTTGTCCAATTAGGGTTTTTAACCGATCTTGTGCATCCAATAAGTTGAGTTGTGTCATTGGATTAACATTTATGTCATTTTCGTTCTCCCTAGGCTTATTCTTGTCCAATTAGGGTTTTTAACCAATTTTGTGCATCCAATAGGTGTGTTTGTGTCATTGGATGATCAATTAGGTCATTTTCGTCCTCCCTAGGCATATTCTTGTCCAAATTCGGGTTTTTAACCAATCTTGTGCATCCAATAGGTGTGTTTGTGTCATTGGATGATCAATTAGGTCATTTTCGTCCTCCCTAGGCTTATTCTTGTCCAATTAGGGTTTTTAACCGATCTTGTGCATCCAATAAGTTTGTTTGTGTCATTGAATTAATATTTGGGTCATTTTCGTCCTCCCTAGGCATATTCTTGTCCAATTAGGGTTTTTAACCAATCTTGTGCATCCAATAGGTGTGTTTGTGTCATTGGATGATCAATTAGGTCATTTTCGTCCTCCCTAGGCTTATTCTTGTCCAATTAGGGTTTTTAACCAATCTTGTGCATCCGATAAGTTTATTTGTGTCATTGAATTAATATTTAGGTCATTTTTGTCCTCCCTAGGCATATTCTTGTCCAATTAGGGTTTTTAACCAATCTTGTGCATCCAATAGGTGTGTTTGTGTCATTGGATGATCAATTAGGTCATTTTCGTCCTCCCTAGGCATATTCTTGTCCAATTAGGGTTTTTAACCAATCTTGTGCATCCAATAGGTGTGTTTGTGTCATTGGATGATCAATTAGGTCATTTTCGTCCTCCCTAGGCTTATTCTTGTCCAATTAGGGTTTTTAACCGATCTTGTGCATCCAATAGGTGTGTTTTTGTCATTGGATGATCAATTAGGTCATTTTCGTCCTCCCTAGGCATATTCTTGTCCAATTAGGGTTTTTAACCAATCTTGTGCATCCAATAGGTGTGTTTGTGTCATTGGATGATCAATTAGGTTATTTTCGTCCTCCCTAGGCTTATTCTTGTCCAATTAGGGTTTTTAACCAATCTTGTGCATCTAATAGGTGTGTTTGTGTCATGGGATGATCAATTAGGTCATTTTCGTCCTCCCTAGGCTTATTCTTGTCCAATTAGGGTTTTTAACCAATCTTGTGCATCCGATAAGTTTGTTTGTGTCATTGAATTAATATTTAGGTCATTTTCGTCTTCCCTAGGCATATTCTTGTCCAATTAGGGTTTTTAACCAATCTTGTGCATCCAATAGGTGTGTTTGTGTCATTGGATGATCAATTAGGTCATTTTCGTCCTCCCTAGGCTTATTCTTGTCCAATTAGGGTTTTTAACCCATCTTGTGCATCCAATAACTTTGTTTGTGTCGTTGAATTTATATTTAGGTCATTTTCGTCCTCCCTAGGCATATTCTTGTCCAATTAGGGTTTTTAACCAATCTTGTGCATCCAATAGGTGTGTTTGTGTCATTGGATGATCAATTAGGTCATTTTCGTCCTCCCTAGGCTTATTCTTGTCCAATTAGGGTTTTTAAGCAATCTTGTGCATCCAATAAGTTCATTAGTGTCATTGGATTAACATTTAGGTCATTTTCGTCCTCCCTAGGCATATTCTTGTCCAATTAGGGTTTTTAACCAATCTTGTGCATCCAATAGGTGTGTTTGTGTCATTGGATGATCAATTAGGTCATTTTCGTCCTCCCTAGGCTTATTCTTGTCCAATTAGGGTTTTTAACCAATCTTGTGCATCCAATAAGTTCATTTGTGTCATTGGATTTACATTGAGGTCATTTTCGTCCTCCCTAGGCATATTCTTGTCCAATTAGGGTTTTTAACCAATCTTGTGCATCCAATAGGTGTGTTTGTGTCATTGGATGATCAATTAGGTCATTTTCGTCCTCCCTAGGCTTATTCTTGCCCAATTAGGGTTTTTAACCGATCTTGTGCATCCAATAGGTGTGTTTCTGTCGTTGGATGATCAATTAGGTCATTTTCGTCCTTCCTAGGCATATTCTTGTCCAATTAGGGTTTTTAACCAATCTTGTGCATCCAATAGGTGTGTTTGTGTCATTGGATGATCAATTAGGTCATTTTCGTCCTCCCTAGACTTATTCTTGTCCAATTAGGGTTTTTAACCAATCTTGTGCATCCAATAGGTGTGTTTGTGTCATTGAATGATCAATTAGGTCATTTTCGTCCTCCCTAGGCTTATTCTTGTCCAATTAGGGTTTTTAACCAATCTTGTGTATCCAGTAAGTTTGTTTGTGTCATTGAATTAATATTTAGGTCATTTTCGTCCTCCCTAGGCATATTCTTGTCCAATTAGGGTTTTTAACCAATCTTGTGCATCCAATAGGTGTGTTTGTGTCATTGGATGATCAATTAGGTCATTTTCGTCCTCCCTAGGCTTATTCTAGTCCAATTAGGGTTTTTAACCAATCTTGTGCATCCAATAAGTTGAGTTGTGTCATTGGATTAACATTTAGGTCATTTTCGTCCTCCCAAGGCTTATTCTTGTCCAATTAGGGTTTTTAACCAATCTTGTGCATCCAATAGGTGTGTTTGTGTTATTGGATGATCAATTAGGTCATTTTCGTCCTCCCTAGGCTTATTCTTGTCCAATTAGGGTTTTTAACCAATCTTGTGCATCCAATATGTGTGTTTGTGTCATTGGATGATCAATTAGGTCATTTTCGTCCTCCCTAGGCTTATTCTTGTCCACTTAGGGTTTTTAACCAATCTTGTGCATCCAATAAGTTCATTTGTGTCATTGGATGATCAATTAGGTCATTTTCATCCTCCCTATGCATATTCTTGTCCAATTAGGGTTTTTAACCAATCTTGTGCATCCAATAAATTCATTTGTGTCATTGGATTAACATTTAGGTCATTTTCGTCCTCCCTAGGCTTATTCTTCTCCAATTAGGGTTTTTAACCAATCTTGTGCATCCAATAGGTGTGTCTGTGTCATTGGATGATCAATTAGGTCATTTTCATCCTCCCTAGGTTTATTCTTGTCCAATTAGGGTTTTTAACCAATCTTGTGCATCCAATTGATGTGTTTGTGGCAATGGATGATCAATTAGGTCATTTTCGTCCTCCCTAGGATTATTCTTGTCCAATTAGGGTTTTTAACCAATCTTGTGCATCCAATATGTGTGTTTGTGTCATTGGATGATCAATTAGGTCATTTTCGTCCTCCCTAGGCTTATTCTTGTCCACTTAGGGTTTTTAACCAATCTTGTGCATCCAATAAGTTCATTTGTGTCATTGGATGATCAATTAGGTCATTTTCATCCTCCCTAGGCATATTCTTGTCCAATTAGGGTTTTTAACCAATCTTGTGCATCCAATAAATTCATTTGTGTCATTGGATTAACATTTAGGTCATTTTCGTCCTCCCTAGGCATATTCTTGTCCAATTAGGGTTTTTAACCAATCTTGTGCATCCAATAGGTGTGTTTGTGTCATTGGATGATCAATTAGGTTATTTTCATCCTCCATACACTTATTCTTGTCCAATTAGGGTTTTTAACCAATCTTGTGCATCGAATAGGTGTGTTTGTGTCATTGGATGACCAATTAGGTCATTTTCGTCCTCCCTAGGCATATTCTTGTCCAATTAGGGTTTTTAACCAATCTTGTGCATCCAATAGGTGTGTTTGTGGCAATGGATGATCAATTAGGTTATTTTCGTCCTCCCTAGGCATATTCTTGTCCAATTAGGGTTTTTAACCAATCTTGTGCATCCAATAGGTGTGTTTCTCTCATTGGATGATCAATTAGGTTATTTTCGTCCTCCCTTGGCTTATTCTTGTCCAATTAGGGTTTTTAACTAATCTTGTGCATCCAATAAGTTCATTTATGTCATTGGATGATCAATTAGGTCATTTTCGTCCTCCCTAGGCATATTCTTGTCCAATTAGGGTTTTTAACCAATCTTGTGCATCCAATAGGTGTGTTTGTGTCATTGGATGATCAATTAGGTCATTTTCGTCCTCCCTAGGCTTATTCTTGTCCAATTAGGGTTTTTAGCCGATCTTGTGCATTCAATAGGTGTGTTTGTGTCATTGGATGATCAATTAGGTCATTTTCGTCCTCCATAGGCTTATTCTTGTCCAATTAAGGTTTTTAACCGATCTTGTGCATCCAATAAGTTGAGTTGTGTCATTGGATTAACATTTATGTCATTTTCGTTCTCCCTAGGCTTATTCTTGTCCAATTAGGGTTTTTAACCAATTTTGTGCATCCAATAGGTGTGTTTGTGTCATTGGATGATCAATTAGGTCATTTTCGTCCTCCCTAGGCTTATTCTTGTCCAATTAGGGTTTTTAACCAATCTTGTGCATCCAATAGGTGTGTTTGTGTCATTGGATGATCAATTAGGTCATTTTCGTCCTCCCTAGGCATATTCTTGTCCAAATTAGGGTTTTTAACCAATCTTGTGCATCCAATAGGTGTGTTTGTGTCATTGGATGATCAATTAGCTCATTTTCGTCCTCCCTAGGCTTATTCTTGTCCAATTAGGGTTTTTAACCGATCTTGTGCATCCAATAAGTTGAGTTGTGTCATTGGATTAACATTTATGTCATTTTCGTTC
Source organism: Cicer pinnatifidum (assembly GCA_037974775.1). Lineage (NCBI taxonomy): Eukaryota > Viridiplantae > Streptophyta > Magnoliopsida > Fabales > Fabaceae > Cicer > Cicer pinnatifidum. The sequence goes on along the minus strand of JBBPBR010001607.1, from coordinate 149,860 downwards.
TCCCTAGGCTTATTCTTGTCCAATTAGGGTTTTTAACCAATTTTGTGCATCCAATAGGTGTGTTTGTGTCATTGGATGATCAATTAGGTCATTTTCGTCCTCCCTAGGCTTATTCTTGTCCAATTAGGGTTTTTAACCAATCTTGTGCATCCAATAGGTGTGTTTGTGTCATTGAATGATCAATTAGGTCATTTTCGTCCTCCCTAGGATTATTCTTGTCCAATTAGGGTATTTAACTAATCTTGTGCATCCAATAAGTTCATTTGTGTCATTGGATGATCAATTAGGTCATTTTCGTCCTCCCTAGGCATATTCTTGTCCAACTAGGGTTTTTAACCAATCTTGTGCATCCAATAGGTGTGTTTGTGTCATTGGATGATCAATTAGGTCATTTTCGTCCTCCCTAGGCTTATTCTTGTCCAATTAGGGTTTTTAACCAATATTGTGCATCCAATAACTTTGTTTGTGTCATTGAATTAATATTTAGGTCATTTTCTTCTTCCCTAGGCATATTCTTGTCCAATTAGGGTTTTTAACCAATCTTGTGCATCCAATAGGTGTGTTTGTGTCATTGGATGATCAATTAGGTCATTTTCGTCCTCCCTAGGCTTATTCTTGTCCAATTAGGGTTTTTAACCAATCTTGTGCATCCAATAGGTGTGTTTGTGTCATTGGATGATCAATTAGGTCATTTTCGTCCTCCCTTGGCATATTCTTGTCCAACTAAGGTTTTATACCAATCTTCTGCATCCAATAGGTGTGTTTGTGTCATTGGATGATCAATTAGGTCATTTTCGTCCTCCCTAGGCTTATTCTTGTCCAATTAGGGTTTTTAACCAATCTTGTGCATCCAATAGGTGTGTTTGTGTCATTGGATGATCAATTAGGTCATTTTCTTCCTCCCTAGGCTTATTCTTGTCCAATTAGGGTTTTTAACCAATCTTGTGCATCTAATAGGTGTGTTTGTGTCATTGGATGATCAATTAGGTCATTTTTGTCGTCCCTAGGCTTATTCTTGTCCAATTAGGGTTTTTAACCAATCTTGTGCATCCGATAAGTTTGTTTGTGTCATTGAATTAATATTTAGGTCATTTTCGTCCTCCCTAGGCATATTCTTGTCCAATTAGGGTTTTTAACCAATCTTGTGCATCCAATAGGTGTGTTTGTGTCATTGGATGATCAATTAGGTCATTTTCGTCCTCCCTAGGCTTATTCTTGTCCAATTAGGGTTTTTAACCAATCTTGTGCATCCAATAAGTTGAGTTGTGTCATCGGATTAACATTTAGGTCATTTTCGTCATCCCTAGGCTTATTCTTGTCCAATTAGTGTTTTTAACCAATCTTGTGCATCCAATATGTGTGTTTGTGTCATTGGATGATCAATTAGGTCATTTTCGTCCTCCATAGGCTTATTCTTGTCCAATTAGGGATTTTAACCAATCTTGTGCATCAAATAAGTTGAGTTGTGTCATTGGATTAACATTTAGGTCATTTTTGTCCTCCCTAGGCTTATTCTTGTCCAATTAGGGTTTTTAACCAATCTTGTGCATCCAATAAGTTCATTTGTGTCATTGGATTAACATTTAGGTCATTTTCATCCTGCCTAGGCATATTCTTGTCCAATTAGGGTTTTTAACCAATCTTGTGCATCCAATAGATGTGTTTGTGTCATTGGATGATCAATTAGGTTATTTTCGTCCTCCCTAGGCTTATTCTTGTCCAATTAGGGTTTTTAACCAATCTTGTGCATCCAATAAGTTGAGTTGTGTCATTCGATTAACATTTAGGTCATTTTCGTCCTCCCTAGGCTTATTCTTGTCCAATTAGAGTTTTTAACCAATCTTGTGCATCCAATAAGTTCATTTGTGTCATTGGATTAACATTTAGGTCATTTTCGTCCTCCCTAGGCATATTCTTGTCCAATTAGGGTTTTTAACCAATCTTGTGCATCCAATAGGTGTGTTTGTGTCATTGGATGATCAATTAGGTCATTTTCGTCCTCCCTAGGCTTATTCTTGTCCAATAAGGGTTTTTAACCATTCTTGTGCATCCAATAGGTGGGTTTGTGTCATTGGATGATCAATTAGGTCATTTTCGTCCTCCCTATGCTTATTCTTGTCCAATTAGGGTTTTTAACCAATCTTGTGCATCCAATAAGTTCATTTGTGTCATTGGATGATCAATTAGGTCATTTTCGTCTTCCCTAGGCATATTCTTGTCCAACTAGGGTTTTTAACCAATCTTGTGCATCCAATAGGTGTGTTTGTGTCATTGGTAGATCAATTAGGTCATTTTCGTCCTCCCTAGGCTTATTCTTGTCCAATTAGGGTTTTTAACCAATCTTGTGCATCCAATAGGTGTGTTTGTGTCATTGGATGATCAATTAGGTCATTTTCGTCCTCCCTAGGCATATTCTTGTCCAACTAGGGTTTTTAACCAATCTTGTGCATCCAATAAGTTCATTTGTGTCATTGGATGATCAATTAGGTCATTTTCATCCTCCCTAGCCATATTCTTGTCCAACAATGGTTTTTAACCAATCTTGTGCATCCAATAGGTGTGTTTGTGTCATTGGATGATCAATTAGGTCATTTTCGTCCTCCCTAGGCTTATTCTTGTCCAATTAGGGTTTTTAACCAATCTTGTGCATCCAATAGGTGTGTTTGTGTCATTGGATGATCAATTAGGTCATTTTCGTCCTCCCTAGGCTTATTCTTGTCCAATTAGGGTTTTTAACCAATCTTGTGCATCCAATAGGTGTGTTTGTGTCATTGGATGATCAATTAGGTCATTTTCGTCCTCCTTAGGCTTATTTTTGTCCAATTATGGTTTTTAACCAATCTTGTGCATCCAATAGGTGTGTTTGTGTCATTGGATGATCAATTAGGTCATTTTCGTCCTCCCTAGGCTTATTCTTGTCCAATTAGGGTTTTTAACCAATCTTGTGCATCCAATAGGTGTGTTTGTGTCATTGGATGATCAATTAGGTCATTTTCGTCCTCCTTATGCTTATTCTTGTCCAATTAGGGTTTTTAACCAATCTTGTGCATCCAATAAGTTTGTTTGTTTCATTGAATTAATATTTAGGCCATTTTCGTCCTCCGTAGGCATAATCTTGTCCAATTAGGGTTTTTAACCAATCTTGTGCATCCAATAGGTGTGTTTGTGTCATTGGAAGATCAATTAGGTCATTTTCTTCCTCCCTAGGCTTATTCATGTCCAATTAGGGTTTTTAACCAATCTTGTGCATCCAATGAGTTCATTTGTGTCATTGGATGATCAATTAGGTCATTTTCGTCCTCCCTAGGCTTATTCTTGTCCAATTAGGGTTTTTAACCAATCTTGTGCATCCAATAGGTGTGTTTGTGTCATTGGATGATCAATTAGGTCATTTTCGTCCTCCCTAGGCTTATTCTTGTCCAATTAGGGTTTTTAACCAATCTTGTGCATCCAATAAGTTTGTTTGTTTCATTGAATTAATATTTAGGTCATTTTCGTCCTCCCTAGGCATATTCTTGTCTAGTTAGGGTTTTTAACCAATCTTGTGCATCCAATAGGTGTGTTTGTGGCAATGGATGATCAATTAGGTCATTTTCGTCCTCCCTAGGCTTATTCTTGTCCAATTAGGGTTTTTAACCAATCTTGTGCATCCAATAAATTCATTTGTGTCATTGGATTAACATTTAGGTCATTTTCGTCCTCCCTAGGCATATTCTAGTCCAATTAGGGTTTTTAACCAATCTTGTGCATCCAATAGGTGTGTTTGTGTCATTGGATGATCAATTAGGTTATTTTCATCCTCCCTAGGCTTATTCTTGTCCAATTCAGGTTTTTAACCAATCTTGTGCATCCAATAGGTGTGTTTGTGTCATTGGATGACCAATTAGGTCATTTTCGTCCTCCCTAGGCATATTCTTGTCCAATTAGGGTTTTTAACCAATCTTGTGCATCCAATAGGTGTGTTTGTGGCAATGGATGATCAATTAGGTCATTTTCGTCCTCCCTAGGCTTATTCTTGTCCAATTAGGGTTTTTAACCAATCTTGTGCATCCAATAGGTGTGTTAGTGTCATTGGATGATCAATTAGGTCATTTTCATCCTCCCTAGGCATATTCTTGTCCAATTAGGGTTTTTAACCAATCTTGTGCATCCAATAAATTCATTTGTGTCATTGGATTAACATTTAGGTCATTTTCGTCCTCCCTAGGCATATTCTTGTCCAATTAGGGTTTTTAACCAATCTTGTGCATCCAATAGGTGTGTTTGTGTCATTGGATGATCAATTAGGTTATTTTCATCCTCCCTAGGCTTATTCTTGTCCAATTAGGGTTTTTAACCAATCTTGTGCATCCAATAGGTGTGTTTGTGTCATTGGATGACCAATTAGGTCATTTTCGTCCTCCCTTGGCATATTCTTGTCCAATTAGGGTTTTTAACCAATCTTGTGCATCCAATAGGTGTTTTTGTGTCATTGGATGATCAATTAGGTTATTTTCATCCTCCCTAGACATATTCTTGTCCAATTAGGGTTTTTAACCAATCTTGTGCATCCAATAGGTGTGTTTGTGTCATTGGATGACCAATTAGGTCATTTTCGTCCTCCCTAGGCATATTCTTGTCCAATTAGGGTTTTTAACCAATCTTGTGCATCCAATAGGTGTGTTTGTCGCAATGGATGATCAATTAGGTCATTTTCGTCCTCCCTAGGCATATTCTTGTCCAATTAGGGTTTTTAACCAATCTTGTGCATCCAATAGGTGTGTTTCTGTCATTGGATGATCAATTAGGTTATTTACGTCCTCCCTAGGCTTATTCTTGTCCAATTAGGGTTTTTAACTAATCTTGTGCATCCAATAAGTTCATTTATGTCATTGGATGATCAATTAGGTCATTTTCGTCCTCCCTAGGCATATTCTTGTCCAATTAGGGTTTTTAACCAATCTTGTGCATCCAATAGGTGTGTTTGTGTCATTGGATGATCAATTAGGTCATTTTCGTCCTCGCTAGGCTTATTCTTGTCCAATTAGGGTTTTTAGCCGATCTTGTGCATTTAATAGGTGTGTTTGTGTCATTAGATGATCAATTAGGTCATTTTCGTCCTCCCTAGGCTTATTCTTGTCCAATTAGAGTTTTTAACCGATCTTGTGCATCCAATAAGTTGAGTTGTGTCATTGGATTAACATTTATGTCATCTTCGTTCTCCCTAGGCTTATTCTTGTCCAATTAGGGTTTTTAACCAATTTTGTGCATCCAATAGGTGTGTTTGTGTCATTGGATGATCAATTAGGTCATTTTCGTCCTCCCTAGGCTTATTCTTGTCCAATTAGGGTTTTTAACCAATCTTGTGCATCCAATAGGTGTGTTTGTGTCATTGGATGATCAATTAGGTCATTTTCGTCCTCCCTAGGCATATTCTTGTCCAATTAGGGTTTTTAACCAATCTTGTGCATCCAATAAGTTGAGTTGTGTCATTGGATTAACATTTAGGTCATTTTCGTTCCCCCTAGGCTTATTCTTGTCCAATTATGGTTTTTAACCAATCTTGAGCATCCAATTGGTGTGTTTGTGTCATTGGATGAACAATTAGGTCATTTTCGTCCTCCCTAGGCATATTCTTGTCCAATTAGGGTTTTTAACCAATCTTGTGCATCCAATAGGTGTGTTTGTGTCATTGGATGATCAATTAGGTCATTTTCGTCCTCCCTAGGCTTATTCTTGTCCAATTAGGGTTTTTATCCAATCTTGTGCATCCAATAAGTTCATTAGTGTCATTGGATGATCAATTAGGTCATTTTCGTCCTCCCAAGGCATGTTCTTGTGCAACTAGGGTTTTTAACCAATCTTGTGCATCCAATAGGTGTGTTTGTGTCATTGGATGATCAATTAGGTCATTTTCGTCCTCCCTAGGCTTATTCTTGTCCAATTAGGGTTTTTAACCAATCTTGTGCATCCAATAAGTTGAGTTGTGTCATTGGATTAACATTTAGGTCATTTTCATTCTCCCTAGGCTCATTCATGTCCAATTAGGTTTTTAACCAATCTTGTGCATCCAATAAGTTCATTTGTGTCATTGGATTCACATTTAGGTCATTTTCGTCCTCCCTAGGCATATTCTTGTCCAATTAGGGTTTTTAACCAATCTTGTGCATCCAATAGGTGTGTTTATCTCATTGGATGATCAATTAGGTCACTTTGATCCTCCCTAGGCATATTCTTGTCCAATTAGGGTTTTTAACCAATCTTGTGCATCCAATAGGTGTGTTTGTGTCATTGGATGATCAATTAGGTCATTTTCGTCCTCCCTAGGCATATTCTTGTCCAATTAGGGTTTTTAACCAATCTTGTGCATCCAATAGGTGTGTTTGTGTCATTGGATGATCAATTAGGTCATTTTCGTCCTCCCTAGGCTTATTCTTGTCCAATTAGGGTTTTTAACCAATCTTGTGCATCCTATAGGTGTGGTTGTGTCATTGGATGATCAATTAGGTCATTTTCGTCCTCCCTATGCTTATTCTTGTCCAACTAGGGTTTTTAACCAATCTTGTGCATCCAATAAGTTTGTTTGTGTCATTGAATTAATATTTAGGTGACTTTCGTCCTCCCTAGGCATATTCTTGTCCAATTAGGGTTTTTAACCAATCTTGTGCATCCAATAGGTGTGTTTGTGTCATTGGATGATCAATTAGGTCATTTTCGTCCTCCCTAGGCATATTCTTGTCCAATTAGGGTTTTTAACCAATCTTGTGCATCCAATAGGTGTGTTTGTGTCATTGGATGATCAATTAGGTCATTTTCGTCCTCCCTAGGCTTATTCTTGTTCAATTATGGTTTTTAACCAATCTTGGGCATCCAATTTGTTCATTTTTGTCATTGGATTAACATTTAGGTCATATCCGTCCTACCTAGGCATATTCTTGTCCAATTAGGGTTTTTAACCAATCTTGTGCATCCAATAGGTGTGTTTGTGTCATTGGATGATCAATTAGGTCATTTTCGTTCTCCCTAGGCTTATTCTTGTACAATTAGGGTTTTTAACCAATCTTGTGCATCCAATAAGTTCATTTGTGTTATTGGATTAACATTTAGGTCATATTCGTCCTCCCTAGGCATATTCTTGTCCAATTAGGGTTTTTAACCAATCTTGTGCATCCAATAGGTGTGTTTGTGTCATTGGATGATCAATTAGGTCATTTTCGTCCTCCCTAGGCATATTCTTGTCCAATTAGGGTTTGTAACCAATCTTGTGCATCCAATAAGTTTGTCTGTTTCATTGAATTAATATTTAGGTCATTTTCGTCATCCCTAGGCATATTCTTGTCCAATTAGGGTTTTTAACCAATCTTGTGCATCCAATAGGTGTGTTTGTGTCATTGGATGATCAATTAGGTCATTTTCGTCCTCCCTAGGCATATTCTTGTCCAATTAGGGTTTTTAACCAATCTTGTGCATCCAATAGGTTTGTTTGTGTCATTGGATGATCAATTAGGTCATTTTCGTCCTGCCTAGGCATATTCTTGTCCAATTAGGGTTTTTAACCAATCTTGTGCATCCAATAGGTGTGTTTGTGTCATTGGATGATCAATTAGGTCATTTTCGTCCTCCCTAGGCTTATTCTTGTCCAATTAGGGTTTTTAACCAATCTTGTGCATCCAATAAGTTCATTTGTGTCATTGGATGATGCATTAGGTCATTTTCGTCCTCCCTAGGCATATTCTTGTCCAACTAGGGTTTTTAAACAATCTTGTGCATCCAATAGGTGTGTTTGTGTCATTGGATGATCAATTAGGTCATTTTCGTCCTCCCTAGGCTTATTCTTGTCCAATTAGGGTTTTTAACCAATCTTGTGCATCCAATAGGTGTGTTTGTGTCATTGGATGATCAATTAGGTCATTTTCGTCCTCCCTAGGCTTATTCTTGTCCAATTAGGGTTTTTAACCAATCTTGTGCATCCAATAGGTCTGTTTGTGTCATTGAATGATCAATTAGGTTATTTTCGTCCTCCCTAGGCTTATCTTTGTCCAATTAGGGTTTTTAACCAATCTTGTGCAGCCAATAAGTTTGTTTGTGTCGTTGAATTAATATTTAGGTCATTTTTGTCCTCCCTAGGCATATTCTTGTCCAATTAGGGTTTTTAACCAATCTTGTGCATCCAATAAGTTCATTTGTGTCATTAGATTAACATTTAGGTCATTTTCGTCCGCCCTAGGCATATTCTTGTCCAATTAGGGTTTTTAACCAATCTTGTGCATCCAATAGGTGTGTTTGTGTCATTGGATGATCAATTAAGTTATTTTCGTCCTCCTTAGGCTTATTCTTGTCCAATTAGGGTTTTTAACCAATCTTTTGCATCCAATAAGTTGAGTTGTATCATTGGATTAACATTTAGGTCATTTTCGTCCTCCCTAGGCTTATTCTTGTCCAATTAGGGTTTTTAACCAATCTTGTGCATCCAATAGGTGTGTTTGTGTCATTGGATGATCAATTAGGTCATTTTCGTCCTCCCTAGGCTTATTCTTGTCCAATTAGGGTTTTTAACCAATCTTTTGCATCCAATGAGTTGAGTTGTGTCATTGGATTAACATTTAGGTGATTTTCGTCCTCCCTAGGCTTATGCTTGTCCAATTAGGGTTTTTAACCAATCTTGTGCGTCCAATAAGTTCATTTGTGTCCTTGGATTAACATTTAGGTCATTTTCGTCCTCCCTAGGCATATTCTTGTCCAATTAGGGTTTTTAACCAATCTTGTGCATCCAATTGGTGTGTTTGTGTCATTGGATGATCAATTAGGTTATTTTCGTCCTCCCTAGGCTTATTCTTGTCCAATTAGGGTTTTTAACCAATTTTGTGTATCCAATAAGTTGAGTTGTGTCATTGGATTAACATTTAGGTCATTTTCGTCCTCCCTAGGCATATTCTTGTCCAATTAGGGTTTTTAACCAATCTTGTGCATCCAATAGGTGTGTTTGTGTCATTGGATGATCAATTAGGTCATTTTCGTCCTCCCTAGGCTTATTCTTGTCCAATTAGGGTTTTTAACCAATCTTGTGCATTCAATAAGTTGAGTTGTGTCATTGGATTAACATTTAGGTCATTTTCGTTCTCCCTACGCTTATTCTTGTCCAATTAGGGTTTTTAATTAATCTTGTGCATCCAATAGGTGTGTTTGTGGCAATGGATGATCAATTAGGTCATTTTCGTCCACCCTAGGCTTATTCTAGTCAAATTAGGGTTTTTAACCAATCTTGTGCATCCAATAGGTGTGCTTGTGTCATTGGATGATCAATTAGGTCATTTTCGTCCTCCCTAGGCTTATTCTTGTCCAATTAGGGTTTTTAACCAATCTTGTGCATCCAATAGGTGTGTTTGTGTAATTGGATGATCAATTAAGTCATTTTAATCCTCCCTAGGCTTATTCTTGTCCAATTAGGGTTTTTAACCAATCTTGTGCATCCAATAGGTGTGTTTGTGTCATTGGATGATCAATTAGGTCATTTTCGTCCTCCCTAGGCATATTCTTGTCCAATTAGGGTTTTTAACCAATCTTGTGCATCCAATAGGTGTGTTTGTGTCATTGGATGACCAATTAGGTCATTTTCGTCCTCCCTAGGCATATTCTTGTCCAACTAGGGTTTTTAACCAATCTTGTGCATCCATTAGGTGTGTTTGTGGCAATGGATGATCAATTAGGTCATTTTCGTCCACCCTATGCTTATTCTAGTCAAATTAGGGTTTTTAACCAATCTTGTGCATCCAATAGGTGTGTTTGTGTCATTGGATGATCAATTAGGTCATTTTCGTCCTCCCTAGGCTTATTCTTGTCAATTTAGGGTTTTTAACCAATCTTGTGCATCCATTAGGTGTGTTTGTGGCAATGGATGATCAATTAGGTCATTTTCGTCCTCCCTAGGCTTATTCTTGTCCAATTAGGGTTTTTAACCAATCTTGTGCATCCAATAGGTGTGTTTGTGTCATTGGATGATCAATTAGGTCATTTTCGTCCTCCCTAGGCTTATTCTTGTCCAATTAGGGTTTTTAACCAATCTTGTGCATCCAATAAGTTGAGTTGTGTCATTGGATTAACATTTAGGTCATATTCGTCCTCCCTAAGCTTATTCTTGTCCAATTAGGGTTTTTAACCAATCTTGTGCATCCAATAGGTGTGTTTGTGTCATTGGATGATCAATTAGGTCATTTTCGTCCTCCCTAGGCTTATTCTTGTCCAATTAGGGTTTTTAACCGATCTTGTGCATCCAATAGGAGTGTTTGTGTCATTGGATGATCAATTAGGTCTTTTTCGTTCTCCCTAGGCATATTCTTGTCCAATTAGGGTTTTTAACCAATCTTGTGCATCCAATAGGTGTGTTTGTGTCATTGGATGATCAATTAGGTTATTTTCGTCCTCCCTAGGCTTATTCTTGTCCAATTAGGGTTTTTAACCAATCTTGTGCACCCAATACGTTCATTTGTGTCATTGGATTAACATTTAGGTCATTTTCGTCCTCCGTAGGCATATTCTTGTCCAATTAGAGTTTTAGACCAATCTTGTGCATCCAATAGGTGTGTTTGTGTCATTGGATGATCAATTAGGTTATTTTCGTCCTCCCTAGGCTTATTCTTGTCCAATTAGGGTTTTTAACTAATCTTGTGCATCCAATAAGTTCATTTGAGTCATTGGATGATCAATTAGGTCATTTTCGTCTTCCCTTGGCTTATTCTTGTCCAATTAGGGTTTTTAACCAATCTTGTGCATCCAATAGGTGTGTTTGTGTCATTGGATGATCAATTAGGTCATTTTCGTCCTCCCTAGGCATATTCTTGTCCAATTAGGGTTTTTAACCAATCTTGTGCATCCAATAGGTGTGTTTGTGTCATTGGATGATCAATTAGGTCATTTTCGTCCTCCCTAGGCTTATTCTTGTCCAATTAGGGTTTTTAACCAATCTTGTACATCTAATAAGTTCATTTGTGTCATTGGATTAACATTTAGGTCATTTTCGTCCTCCTTAGGCATATTCTTGTCCAATTAGGGTTTTTAACCCATCTTGTGCATCCAATAGGTGTATTTGTGTCATTGGATGATCAATTAGGTCATTTTCGTCCTCCCTAGGCATTTTTTGGTCCAATTAGGGTTTTTAACCAATCTTGTGCATCCAATAGGTGTGTTTGTGTCATTGGATGATCAATTAGGTCATTTTCGTCCTCCCTAGGCATATTCTTGTCCAATTAGGGTTTTTAACCAATCTTGTGCATCCAATAGGTGTGTTTGTGTCATTGGATGATCAATTAGGTCATTTTCGTCCTCCCTAGGCTTATTCTTGTCCAATTAGGGTTTTTAACCAATCTTGTGCATCCAATAAGTTTGTTTGTGTCATTGAATTAATATTTAGGTCATTTTCGTCCTCCCTAGTTATATTCTTGTCCAATTAGGGTTTTTAACCAATCTTGTGCATCCAATAAGTTCATTTGTGTCATTGGATTAACATTTAGGTCATTTTCGTCCTCCCTAGGCATATTCTTGTCCAATTAGGGTTTTTAACCAATCTTGTGCTTCCAATAGGTGTGTTTGTTATATTGGATGATCAATTAGGTCATTTCCGTCCTCCCTAGGCTTATTCTTGTCCAATTAGGGTTTTTAACCAATCTGGTGCATCCAATAAGTTTGTTTATGTCATTGAATTAATATTTAGGTCATTTTCGTCCTCCCTAGGTATATTCTTGTCCAATTAGGGTTTTTATACAAATCTTGTGCATCCAATAGGTGTGTTTGTGTCATTGGATGATCAATTAGGTCATTTTCGTCCTCCCTAGGCATATTCTTGTCCGATTAGGGTTTTTAACCAATTTTGTGCATCCAATAAGTTTGTTTATGTCATTGAATTAATATTTAGGTCATTTTCGTCCTCCCTAGGCATATTCTTGTCCAATTAGGGTTTTTAACCAATCTTGTGCATCCAATAGGTGTGTTTGTGTCATTGGATGATCAATTAGGTCATTTTCGTCCTCCCTAGGCTTATTCTTGTCCAATTAGGGTTTTTAACCAATCTTGTGCATCCAATAAGTTCTTTTGTGTCATTGGATTAACATTTAGGTCATTTTCATCCTCCCTAGGCATATTCTTGTCCAATTAGGGTTTTTAACCAATCTTGTGCATCCAATAGGTGTGTTTGTGTCATTGGATGATCAATTAGGTCATTTTCTTCCTCCCTATGCTTATTCTTGTCCAATTAGGGTTTTTAACCAATCTTGTGTATCCAATAAGTTTGTTTGTTTCATTGAATTAATATTTAGGTCATTTTCGTCCTCCCTAGGCTTAATCTTGTCCAATAAGGGTTTTTAACCAATCTTGTGCATCCAATAAGTTCATTTGTGTCATTGCATGATCAATTAGGTCATTTTCGTCCTCCCTAGGCTTATTCATGTCCAATTAGGGTTTTTAACCAATCTTGTGCATCCAATAAGTTCATTTGTGTCATTGGATTAACATTTAGGTCATTTTCGTCCTCCCTAGGCTTATTCTTGTCCAATTAGGGTTTTTAACCAATCTTGTGCATCCAATAGGTGTGTTTGTGTCATTGGATGATCAATTAGGTCATTTTCGTCCTCCCTAGGCATATTCTTGTCCAATTAGGGTTTTTAACCAATCTTGTGCATCCAATAGGTGTGTTTCTGTCATTGGATGATCAATTAGGTTATTTATGTCCTCCCTAGGCTTATTCTTGTCCAATTAGGGTTTTTAACTAATCTTGTGCATCCAATAAGTTCATTTATGTCATTGGATGATCAATTAGGTCATTTTCGTCCTCCCTAGGCATATTCTTGTCCAATTAGGGTTTTTAACCAATCTTGTGCATCCAATAGGTGTGTTTGTGTCATTGGATGATCAATTAGGTCATTTTCGTCCTCCCTAGGCTTATTCTTGTCCAATTAGGGTTTTTAACCAATCTTGTGCATCCAATAAGTTGAGTTGTGTCATTGGATTAACATTTAGGTCATTTTCGTCCTCCCTAGGTTTATTCTTGTCCAATTAGGGTTTTTAACCAATCTTGTGCATCCAATAAGTTCATTTGTGTCATTGGATAAATATTTAGGTCATTTTCGTCCTCCCTAGGCATATTCTTGTCCAATTAGAGTTTTAGACCAATCTTGTGCATCCAATAGGTGTGTTTGTGTCATTGGATGATCAGTTAGGTTATTTTGGTCCTCCCTAGGCTTATTCTTGTCCAATTAGGGTTTTTAACCGATCTTGTGCATCCAATAGGTGTGTTTGTGTCATTGGATGATCAATTAGGTCATTTTCGTCCTCCCTAGGCTTATTCTTGTCCAATTAGGGTTTTTAACCAATCTTGTGCATCCAATAGGTGTGATTGTGTCATTGGATGATCAATTAGGTCATTTTCGTCCTCCCTAGACTTATTCTTGTCCAATTAGGGTTTTTAACCAATCTTGTGCATCCAATAACTTGGTTTGTGTCATTGAATTAATATTTAGGTCATTTTCGTCCTCCCTAGGCATATTCTTGTCCAATTAGGGTTTTTAACCAATCTTGTGCATCCAATAGGTGTGTTTGTGTCATTGGATGATCAATTAGGTCATTTTCGTCCTCCCTAGGCTTATTCTTGTCCAATTAGGGTTTTTAACCAATCTTGTGCATCCAATAGGTGTGTTTGTGTCATTGGATGAACAATTAGGTCATTTTCGTCCTACCTAGGCATATTCTTGTCCAATTAGGATTTTTAACCAATCTTGTGCATCCAATAGGTCTGTTTGTGTCATTGGATGATCAATTAGGTCATTTTCATCCTCCCTGGGCTTATTCTTGTCCAATTAGGGTTTTTAACCAATCTTTTGCATCCAATAAGTTCATTTGTGTCATTGGATTAACATTTAGGTCATTTTCGTCCTCCCTAGGCATATTCTTGTCCAATTAGGGTTTTTAACAAATCTTGTGCATCCAATAGGTGTGTTTGTGTCATTGGATGATCAATTAGGTTATTTTCGTCGTCCCTAGGCTTATTCTTGTCCAATTATGGTTTTTAACCAATCTTGTGCATCCAATAGGTGTGTTTGTGGCAATGGATGATCAATTAGGTCATTTTCGTCCTCCCTAGGCATATTCTTGTCCAATTAGGGTTTTTAACCAATCTTGTGCATCCAATAGGTGTGTTTCTGTCATTGGATGATCAATTAGGTTATTTACGTCCTCCCTAGGCTTATTCTTGTCCAATTATGGTTTTTAACTAATCTTGTGCATCCAATAAGTTCATTTATGTCATTGGATGATCAATTAGGTCATTTTCGTCCTCCCTAGGCATATTCTTGTCCAATTAGGGTTTTTAACCAATCTTGTGCATCCAATAGGTGTGTTTGTGTCATTGGATGATCAATTAGGTCATTTTCGTCCTCCCTAGGCTTATTCTTGTCCAATTAGGGTTTTTAACCAATCTTGTGCATCCAATAGGTGTGTTTGTGTCATTGGATGATCAATTAGGTCATTTTCGTCCTCCCTAGGCATATTCTTGTCCAAATTCGGGTTTTTAACCAATCTTGTGCATCCAATAGGTGTGTTTGGTTCATTGGATGATCAATTAGGTCATTTTCGTCCTCCCTAGGCTTATTCTTGTCCAATTAGGGTTTTTAACCGATCTTGTGCATCCAATAAGTTGAGTTGTGTCATTGGATTAACATTTATGTCATTTTCGTTCTCCCTAGGCTTATTCTTGTCCAATTAGGGTTTTTAACCAATTTTGTGCATCCAATAGGTGTGTTTGTGTCATTGGATGATCAATTAGGTCATTTTCGTCCTCCCTAGGCTTATTCTTGTCCAATTAGGATTTTTAACCAATCTTGTGCATCCAATAGGTCTGTTTGTGTCATTGGATGATCAATTAGGTCATTTTCATCCTCCCTAGGCTTATTCTTGTCCAATTAGGGTTTTTAACCAATCTTTTGCATCCAATAAGTTCATTTGTGTCATTGGATTAACATTTAGGTCATTTTCGTCCTCCCTAGGCATATTCTCGTCCAATTAGGGTTTTTAACAAATCTTGTGCATCCAATAGGTGTGTTTGTGTCATTGGATGATCAATTAGGTTATTTTCGTCCTCCCTAGGCTTATTCTTGTCCAATTAGGGTTTTTAACCAATCTTGTGCATCCAATAGGTGTGTTTGTGTCATTGGACGACCAATTAGGTCATTTTCGTCCTCCCTAGGCATATTCTTGTCCAATTAGGGTTTTTAACCAATCTTGTGCATCCAATAGGTGTGTTTGTGACAATGGATGATCAATTAGGTCATTTTCGTCCTCCCTAGGCATATTCTTGTCCAATTAGGGTTTTTAACCAATCTTGTGCATCCAATAGGTGTGTTTCTGTCATTGGATGATCAATTAGGTTATTTTCGTCCTCCCTAGGCTTATTCTTGTCCAATTAGGGTTTTTAACTAATCTTGTGCATCCAATAAGTTCATTTATGTCATTGGATGATCAATTAGGTCATTTTCGTCCTCCCTAGGCATATTCTTGTCCAATTAGGGTTTTTAACCAATCTTGTGCATCCAATAGGTGTGTTTGTGTCATTGGATGATCAATTAGGTCATTTTCGTCCTCCCTAGGCTTATTCTTGTCCAATTAGGGTTTTTAACCGATCTTGTGCATTCAATAGGTGTGTTTGTGTCATTGGATGATCAATTAGGTCATTTTCGTCCTCCCTAGGCTTATTCTTGTCCAATTAGGGTTTTTAACCCATCTTGTGCATCCAATAAGTTGAGTTGTGTCACTGGATTAACATTTATGTCATTTTCGTTCTCCCTAGGCTTATTCTTGTCCAATTAGGGTTTTTAACCAATTTTGTGCATCCAATAGGTGTGTTTGTGTCATTGGATGATCAATTAGGTCATTTTCGTCCTCCCTAGGCTTATTCTTGTCCAATTAGGGTTTTTAACCAATCTTGTGCATCCAATAGGTGTGTTTGTGTCATTGGATGATCAATTAGGTCATTTTCGTCCTCCCTAGGCTTATTCTTGTCCAATTAGGGTTTTTAACCAATCTTGTGCATCCAATAGGTGTGTTTGTGTCATTGGATGATCAATTAGGTCATTTTCGTCCTTTCTATGCTTATTTTTGTCCAATTAGGGTTTTTAAGCAATCTTGTGCATCCAATAAGTTCATTTGTGTCATTGGATGATCAATTAGGTCATTTTCGTCCTCCCTAGGCATATTCTTGTCCAACTAGGGTTTCTAACCAATCTTGTGCTTCCAATAGATGTGTTTGTGTCATTGGATGATCAATTAGGTCATTTTCGTCCTCCCTAGGCTTATTCTTGTCCAATTAGGGTTTTTAACCAATCTTGTGCATCCAATAGGTGTGTTTGTGTCATTGGATGATCAATTAGGTCATTTTCGTCCTCCCTAGGCTTATTCTTGTCCAATTAGGGTTTTTAACCAATCTTGTGCATCCAATAGGTGTGTTTGTGTCATTGGATGATCAATTAGGTCATTTTCGTCCTCCCTAGGCATTTTTTTGTCCAATTAGGGTTTTTAACCAATCTTGTGCATCCAATAGGTGTGTTTGTGGCAATGGATGATCAATTAGGTCATTTTCGTCCTCCCTAGGCTTATTCTTGTCCAATTAGGGTTTTTAACCAATCTTGTGCATCCAATAGGTGTGTTTGTGTCATTGGATGATCAATTAGGTCATTTTCGTCCTCCCTAGGCTTATTCTTGTCCAATTAGAGGTTTTTAACCAATCTTGTGCATCCGATAAGTTTGTTTGTGTCATTGAATTAATATTTAGGTCATTATCGTCCTCCCTAGGCATATTCTTGTCTAATTAGGGTTTTTAACCAATCTTGTGCATCCAATAACTTTGTTTGTGTCATTGAATTAATATTTAGGTCATTTTCGTCCTCCCTAGGCATATTCTTGTCCAATTAGGGTTTTTAACCAATCTTATGCATCCAATAGGTGTGTTTGTGTCATTGGATGATCAATTAGGTCATTTACGTCCTCCCTAGGCTTATTCTTGTACAATTAGGGTTTTTAACCAATCTTGTGCATCCAATAACTTTGTTTGTGTCATTAAATTAATATTTAGGTCATTTTCTTCCTCCCTAGGCATATTCTTGTCCAATTAGGGTTATTAACCAATCTTGTGCATCCAATAAGTTGAGTTGTGTCATTGGATTAACATATAGGTCATTTTCGTCCTCCCTAGGCTTATTCTTGTCCAATTAGGGTTTTTAACCAATCTTGTGCATCCAATAGGTGTGTTTGTGTCATTGGATGATCAATTAGGTCATTTTCGTCCTCCCTAGGCTTATTCTTGTCCAATTAGGGTTTTTAACCAATCTTGTGCATCCAATAGGTGTGTTTGTGTCATTGGATGATCAATTAGGTCATTTTCGTCCTCCCTAGGCATATTCTTGTCCAATTAGGGTTTTTAACCAATCTTGTGCATCCAATAAGTTGAGTTGTGTCATTGGATTAACATTTAGGTCATTTTCATCCTCCTTAGGCTTATTCTTGTCCAATTAGGGTTTTTAACCAATCTTGTGCATCCAATAGGTGTGTTTGTGTCATTGGATGATCAATTAGGTCATTTTCGTCCTCCCTAGGCATATTCTTGTCCAATTAGGGTTTTTAACCAATCTTGTGCATCCAATAAGTTGAGTTGTGTCATTGGATTAACATTTAGGTCATTTTCGTCCTCCCTAGGCTTATTCTTGTCCAATTAGGGTTTTTAACCAATCTTGTGCATCCAATTGGTGTGTTTGTGTCATTGGATGATCAATTAGGTCATTTTCGTCCTCCCGAGGCTTATTCTTGTCCAATTAGGGTTTTAACCAATCTTGTGCATCCAATAGGTGTGTTTGTTTCATTGGATGATCAATTAGGTCATTTTCGTCCTCCCTAGGCTTATTCTTGTCCAATTAGGGTTTTTAACCAATCTTGTGCATCCAATAGGTGTGTTTGTGTCATTGGATGATCAATTAGGTCATTTTCGTCCTCCCTAGGCATATTCTTGTCCAATTAGGGTTTTTAACCAATCTTGTGCATCCAATAAGTTGAGTTGTGTCATTGGATTAACATTTAGGTCATTTTCTTCCTCCCTAGGCTTATTCTTGTCCAATTAGGGTTTTTAACCAATCTTGTGCATCCAATAAGTTCATTTGTGTCATTGGATTAACATTTAGGTCATTTTCTTCCTCCCTAGGTATATTCTTGTCCAATTAGAGTTTTAGACCAATCTTGTGCATCCAATAGGTGTGTTTGTGTCATTGGATGATCAATTAGGTTATTTTCGTCTTCCCTAGGCTTATTCTTGTCCAATTAGGGTTTTTAACTATTCTTGTGCATCCAATAAGTTCATTTGTGTCATTGGATGATCAATTAGGTCATTTTCGTCCTCCCTAGGCATATTCTTGTCCAATTAGGGTTTTTAACCAATCTTGTGCATCCAATAGGTGTGTTTGTTTCATTGGTTGATCAATTAGGTCATTTTCGTCCTCCCTAGGCATATTCTTGTCCAATTAGGGTTTTTAACCAATCTTGTGCATCCAATAGGTGTGTTTGTGTCATTGGATGATCAATTAGGTTATTTTCGTCCTCCCTAGGCTTATTCTTGTCCAATTAGGGTTTTTAACCAATCTTGTGCATCCAATAAGTTGATTTGTGTCATTGGATGAACATTTAGGTCATTTTTGTCCTCCCTAGGCTTATTCTTGTCCAATTAGGGTTTTTAACCAATCGTGTGCATCCAATAAGTTCATTTGTGTCGTTGGATGAACATTTAGGTCATTTCGTCCTCCCTAGTCTTATTTTTATCCAATTAGGGTTTTTATGCAATCTTGTGCATCCAATAGGTGTGTTTGTGTCATTGGAGGAACATTTAGGTCATTTTCGTCCTCCCTTGTCTTATTCTTGTCCAATTAGGGTTTTTAACCAAACTTGTGCATCCAATAAGTGTGTTTGTGTCATTGGACGAACATTTAGGTCATTTTCGCCCTCCCTAGCCTTATTCTTGTCCAGTTAGGGTTTTTAACCAAACTTGTGCTTCCAATAGGTGTGTTTGTGTCATTGGATGATCAATTAGGTCATTTTCGTCCTCCCTAGGCATATTCTTGTCCAATTAGGGTTTTTAACGAACCTTGTGCATCCAATAGGTGTGTTTGTGTCATTGGATGATCAATTATGTTATTTTCGTCCTCCCTAGGCATATTCTTGTCCAATTAGGGTTTTTAACCAATCTTGTGCATCCAATAGGTGTGTTTGTGGCAATGGATGATCAATTAGGTCATTTTCGTCCTCCCTAGGCTTATTCTTGTCCAATTAGGGTTTTTAACCAATCTTGTGCATCCAATAGGTGTGTTTGTGTGATTGGATGATCAATTAGGTCGTTTTCGTCCTCCCTAGGCTTATTCTTGCCCAATTAGGGTTTTTAACAAATCTTCTGCATCCAATAAGTTCATTTGTGTCATTGGATTAACATTTAGGTCATTTTCGTCCTCCCTAGGCATATTCTTGTCCAATTAGGGTTTTTAACCAATCTTGTGCTTCCAATAGGTGTGTTTGTGTCATTGGATGATCTATTAGGTCATTTTGGTCCTCACTAGGCTTATTCTTGTCCAATTAGGGTTTTTAACCAATCTTGTGCATCCAATAGGTGTGTTTGTGGCAATGGATGATCAATTAGGTCATTTTCGTCCTCCCTAGGCTTATTCTTGTCCAATTAGGGTTTTTAACCAATCTTGTGCATCCAATAGGTGTGTTTGTGTCATTGGATGATCAATTAGGTCATTTTCGTCCTCCCTAGGCTTATTCTTGTCCAATTAGGGTTTTTAACCAATCTTGTGCATCCAATAGGTGTGTTTGTGTCATTGGATGATCAATTAGGTTATTTTCGTCCTCCCTAGGCTTATTCTTGTCCAATTAGGGTTTTTAACCAATCTTGTGCATCTAATAAGTTGAGTTTTGCAATTGGAATAACATTTAGGTCATTTTCGTCCTCCCTAGGCATATTCTTGTCCAATTAGGGTTTTTAACCAATCTTGTGTATCCAATAGGTGTGTTTGTGTCATTGGATGATCAATTAGGTCATTTTCGTCCTCCCTAGGCTTATTCTTGTCCAATTAGGGTTTTTAACCAATCTTGTGCATCCAATAGGTGTGTTTGTGTCATTGGATGATCAATTAGGTCATTTTCGTCCTCCCTAGGCATATACTTGTCCAATTAGGGTTTTTAACCAATCTTGTGCATCCAATAAGTTTGTTTGTTTCATTGAATTAATATTTAGGTCATTTTCGTCATCCCTAGGCATATTCTTGTCCAATTAGGGTTTTTAACCAATCTTGTGCATCCAATAGGTGTGTTTGTGTCATTGGATGATCAATTAGGTCATTTTCGTCCTCCCTAGGCTTATTCTTGTCCAATTAGGGTTTTTAACCAATCTTGTGCATCCAATAGGTGTGTTTGTGTCATTGGATGATCAATTAGGTCATTTTCGTCCTCCCTAGGCATATTCTTGTCCAATTGGGGTTTTTAACCAATCTTGTGCATCCAATAAGTTTGTTTGTGTCATTGAATTAATATTTAGGTCATTTTCGTCCTCCCTAGGCATATTCTTGTCCAATTAGGGTTTTTAACCAATCTTGTGCATCCAATAGGTGTGTTTGTGTCATTGGATGATCAATTAGGTCATTTTCGTCCTCCCTAGGCTTATTCTTGTCCAATTAGGGTTTTTAACCAATCTTGTGCATCCAATAGGTGTGTTTGTGTCATTGGATGATCAATTAGGTCATTTTCGTCCTCCCTAGGCATATTCTTGTCCAATTAGGGTTTTTAACGAATCTTGTGCATCCAATAGGTGTGTTTTGTCATTGGATGATCAATTAGGTCATTTTCGTCCTCCCTAGGCATATTCTTGTCCAATTAGGGTTTTTAACGAATCTTGTGCATCCAATAGGTGTGTTTGTGTCATTGGATGATCAATTAGTTCATTTTCGTCCTCCCTAGGCTTATTCTTGTGCAATTAGGGTTTTTAACCAATCTTGTGCATCCAATAAGTTGAGTTGTGTCATTGGATTAACATTTAGGTCATTTTCGTCCTCCCTAGGCTTATTCTTGTCCAATTAGGGTTTTTAACCAATCTTGTGCATCCAATAGGTGTGTTTGTGTCATTGGATGATCAATTAGGTTATTTTCGTCCTCCCAAGGCTTATTCTTGTCCAATTAGGGATTTTAACCAATATTGTGCATCCAATAGGTGTGTTTGTGTCATTGGATGATCAATTAGGTCATTTTCGTCCTCCCTAGGCTTATTCTTGTCCAATTAGGGTTTTTAACCAATCTTGTGCATCCAATAGGTGTGTTTGTGTCATTGGATGATCAATTAGGTCATTTTCGTCCTCCCTAGGCTTATTCTTGTCCAATTAGGGTTTTTAACCAATCTTGTGCATCCAATAGGTGTGTTTGTGTCATTGGATGATCAATTAGGTCATTTTCGTCCTTTCTATGCTTATTTTTGTCCAATTAGGGTTTTTAAGCAATCTTGTGCATCCAATAAGTTCATTTGTGTCATTGGATGATCAATTAGGTCATTTTCGTCCTCCCTAGGCATATTCTTGTCCAACTAGGGTTTCTAACCAATCTTGTGCTTCCAATAGATGTGTTTGTGTCATTGGATGATCAATTAGGTCATTTTCGTCCTCCCTAGGCTTATTCTTGTCCAATTAGGGTTTTTAACCAATCTTGTGCATCCAATAGGTGTGTTTGTGTCATTGGATGATCAATTAGGTCATTTTCGTCCTCCCTAGGCTTATTCTTGTCCAATTAGGGTTTTTAACCAATCTTGTGCATCCAATAGGTGTGTTTGTGTCATTGGATGATCAATTAGGTCATTTTCGTCCTCCCTAGGCATATTTTTGTCCAATTAGGGTTTTTAACCAATCTTGTGCATCCAATAGGTGTGTTTGCGTCATTGGATGATCAATTAGGTCATTTTCATCCTCCCTAGGCTTATTCTTGTCCAATTAGGGTTTTGAACCAATCTTGTGCATCCAATAGGTGTGTTTGTGTCATTGGATGATCAATTAGGTCATTTTCGTCCTCCCTAGGCTTATTCTTGTCCAATTAGGGTTTTTAACCAATCTTGTGCATCCAATAAGTTCATTTGTCTCATTGGATTAACATTTAGGTCATTTTCGTCCTACCTAGGCATATTCTTGTCCAATTAGGGTTTTTAACCAATCTTGTGCATCCAATAGTTGTGTTTGTGTCATTGGATGATCAATTAGGTCATTTTCGTCCTCCCTAGGCTTATTCTTGTCCAATTAGGGTTTTTAACCAATCTTGTGCATCCAATAAGTTCATTTGTGTCATTGGATTAACATTTAGGTCATTTTCGTCCTCCCTAGGCATATTCTTGTTCAATTAGGGTTTTAACCAATCTTGTGCATCCAATAGGTGTGTTTGTGTCATTGGATGATCAATTAGGTCATTTTCGTCCTTTTTATGCTTATTCTTGTCCAATTAGGGTTTTTAAGAAACCCTGTGCATCCAATAGGTGTGTTTGTGTCATTGGATGATCAATTAGGTCATTTTCGTCCTCCCTAGGCTTATTCTTGTCCAATTAGGGTTTTTAACCAATCTTGTGCATCCAATAGGTGTGTTTGTGTCATTGGATGATGAATTAGGTCATTTTCGTCCTCCCTAGGCATATTCTTGTCCAATTAGGGTTTTTAACCTATGTTGTGCATCCAATAGGTGTGTTTGTGTCATTGGATGATCAATTAGGTCATTTTCGTCCTCCCTAGGCTTATTCTTGTCCAATTAGGGTTTTTAACCAATCTTGTGCATCCAATAGGTGTGTTTGTGTCATTGGATGATCAATTAGGTCATTTTCGTCCTCCCTAGGCATATTCTTGTCCAATTAGGGTTTTTAACCAATCTTGTGCATCCAATAGGTGTGTTTGTGTCATTGGATGATCAATTAGGTCATTTTCGTCCTCCCTAGGCTTATTCTTTCCAATTAGGGTTTTTAACCAATCTTATGCATCCAATAGGTGTGTTTGTGTCATTGGATGATCAATTAGGTCATTTTCGTCCTTTCTATGCTTATTCTTGTCCAATTAGGGTTTTTAACCAATGTTGTGCATCCAATAAGTTCATTTGTGTCATTGGATGATCAATTAGGTCATTTTCGTCCTCCCTAGGCATATTCATGTCCAACTAGGGTTTTTAACCAATCTTGTGCTTCCAATAGGTGTGTTTGTGTCATTGGATGATCAATTAGGTCATTTTCGTCCTCCCTAGGCTTATTCTTGTCCAATTAGGGTTTTTAACAAATCTTGTGCATCCAATAAGTTCATTTGTGTCATTGGATGATCAATTAGGTCATTTTCGTCCTCCCTAGGCTTATTCTTGTCCAATTAGGGTTTTTAACCAATCTTGTGCATCCAATAAGTTGAGTTGTGTCATTGGATTAAAATTTAGGTCATTTTCGTCCACCCTAGGCATATTCTTGTCCAATTAGGGTTTTTAACCAATCTTGTGCATCCAATAGGTGTGTTTGTGGCAATGGATGATCAATTAGGTCATTTTCGTCCTCCCTAGGCTTATTCTTGTCCAATTAGGGTTTTTAACCAATCTTGTGCATCCAATAAGTTCATTTGTGTCGTTGGATTAACATTAAGGTCATTTTCGTCCTCCCTAGGCATATTCTTGTCCAATTAGGGTTTTTAACCAATCTTGTGCATCCAATAGGTGTATTTGTGTCATTGGATGACCAATTAGGTCATTTTCGTCCTCCCTTGGCATATTCTTTTCCAATTTGGGTTTTTAACCAATCTTGTGCATCCAATAGGTGTGTTTGTGGCAATGGATGATCAATTAGGTCATTTTCGTCCTCCCTAGGCTTATTCTTGTCCAATTAGGGTTTTTAACCAATCTTGTGCATCCAATAGGTGTGTTTGTGTCATTGGATGATCAATTAGGTCATTTTCGTCCTCCCTAGGCTTATTCTTGTCCAATTAGGGTTTTTAACCAATCTTGTGCATCCAATAAGTTCATTTGTGTCATTGGATTAACATTTAGGTCATTTTCGTCCTCCCTAGGCATATTCTGGTCCAATTAGGGTTTTTAACCAATCTTGTGCATCCAATAGGTGTGTTTGTGGCAATGGATGATCAATTAGGTCATTTTCGTCCTCCCTAGGCTTATTCTTGTCCAATTAGGGTTTTTAACCAATCTTGTGCATCCAATAGGTGTGTTTGTGTCATTGGATGATCAATTAGGTCATTTTCGTCCTCCCTAGGCTTATTCTTGTCCAATTAGGGTTTTTAACCAATCTTGTGCATCCAATAGGTGTGTTTATGTCATTGGATGATCAATTAGGTCATTTTCATCCTCCTTACGCATATTCTTGTCCAATTAGGGTTTTTAACCAATCTTGTGCTTCCAATAGGTGTGTTTGTGTCATTGGATGATCAATTAGGTCATTTTCGTCCTCCCTAGGCTTATTCTTGTCCAATTAGGGTTTTTAACCAATCTTGTGGATCCAATAACTTTGTTTGTGTCATTGAATTAATATTTAGGTCATATTCGTCCTCCCTAGGCATATTCTTGTCCAATTAGGGTTTTTAACCAATCTTGTGCATCCAATAGGTGTGTTTGTGGCAATGGATGATCAATTAGGTCATTTTCGTCCTCCCTAGGCTTATTCTTGTCCAATTAGGGTTTTTAACCAATCTTGTGCATCCAATAGGTGTGTTTGTGTCAGTGGATGATCAATTAGGTCATTTTCGTCCTCCCTAGGCATATTCTTGTCCAATTAGGGTTTTTAACCAATCTTGTGCATCCAATAGGTGTGTTTGCGTCATTGGATGATCAATTAGGTCATTTTCATCCTCCCTAGGCTTATTCTTGTCCAATTAGGGTTTTGAACCAATCTTGTGCATCCAATAGGTGTGTTTGTGGCAATGGATGATCAATTAGGTCATTTTCGTCCTCCCTAGGCTTATTCTTGTCCAATTAGGGTTTTTAACCAATCTTGTGCATCCAATAGGTGCGTTTGTGTCATTCGATGATCAATTAGGTCATTTTCGTCCTCCCTATGCTTAATCTTGTCCAATTAGGGTTTTTAACCAATCTTGTGCATCCAGTAAGTTCATTTGTGTAATTGGATTAACATTTAGGTCATTTTCGTCCTCCCTAGGCATATTCTTGTCCAATTAGGGTTTTTAACCAATCTTGTGCATCCAATAAGTTCATTTGTGTCATTGGATGAACATTTAGGTCATTTTTGTCCTCTCTAGTCTTATTCTTGTCCAATTAGGATTTTTAACCAATCTTGTGCATCCAATAAGTTCATTTGTGTCATTGGATAAACATTTAGGTCATTTTCGTCCACCCTAGGCTTATTCTTGTCTAATTAGGGTTTATATGCAATCTTGTGCATCCAATAGGTGTGTTTGTGTCATTGGACGTACATTTAGGTCATTTTCGTCCTCCCTAGGCTTATTCTTGTCCAATTAGGGTTTTTATGCAATCATGTGCATCCAATAAGTTGATTTGTGTCATTGGATGAACATTTAGGGCATTTTCGTCCTCCCTAGGCTTATACTTGCCCAATTAGGGTTTTTAACCAATCTTGTGCATCCAATAGGTGTGTTTGTGTCATTGGATGATCAATTAGGTAATTTTCGTCCTCCCTAGGCTTATTCTTGTCCAATTACGGTTTTTAACCAATCTTGTGCATCCAATAGGTGTGTTTGTGTCATTGGATGATCAATTAGGTCATTTTCGTCCTCCCTAGGCATATTCTTATCCAATTAGGGTTTTTAACCAATCTTGTGCTTCCAATAGGTGTGTTTGGGTCATTGGATGATCAATTAGGTCATTTTCGTCCTCGCTAGGCATATTCTTGTCCAATTAGGGTTTTTAACGAACCTTGTGCATCCAATAGGTGCGTTTGTGTCATTGGATGATCAATTAGGTTATTTTCGTCCTCCCTAGGCATATTCTTGTCCAATTAGGGTTTTTAACCAATCTTGTGCATCCAATAGGTGTGTTTGTGGCAATGGATGATCAATTAGGTCATTTTCGTCCTCCCTAGGCTTATTCTTGTCCAATTAGGGTTTTTAACCAATCTTGTGCATCCAATAGGTGTGTTTGTGTGATTGGATGATCAATTAGGTCGTTTTCGTCCTCCCTAGGCTTATTCTTGCCCAATTAGGGTTTTTAACAAATCTTCTGCATCCAATAAGTTCATTTGTGTCATTGGATTAACATTTAGGTCATTTTCGTCCTCCCTAGGCATATTCTTGTCCAATTAGGGTTTTTAACCAATCTTGTGCTTCCAATAGGTGTGTTTGTGTCATTGGATGATCTATTAGGTCATTTTGGTCCTCACTAGGCTTATTCTTGTCCAATTAGGGTTTTTAACCAATCTTGTGCATCCAATAGGTGTGTTTGTGTCATTGGATGATCAATTAGGTCATTTTCGTCCTCCCTAGGCTTATTCTTGTCCAATTAGGGTTTTTAACCAATCTTGTGCATCCAATAAGTTCATTTGTGTCACTGGATGATCAATTAGGTCATTTTCGTCCTCCCTAGGCTTATTCTTGTCCAACTAGGGTTTTAAACCAATCTTGTGCATCCAATAGGTGTTTTTGTGTCATTGGATGATCAATTAGGTCATTTTCGTCCTCTCTAGGCTTATTCTTGTCCAATTAGGGTTTTTAACCAATCTTGTGCATCCAATAGGTGTGTTTGTGTCATTGGATGATATATTAGGTCATTTTCGTCCTCCCTAGGCTTATTCTTGTCCAATTAGGGTTTTTAACCAATCTTGTGCATCCAATAGGTGTGTTTGTGTCATTGGATGATCAATAAGGTCATTTTCGTCCTCCCTAGGCTTATTCTTGTCCAATTAGGGTTTTTAACCAATCTTGTGCATCCAATAACTTTGATTGTGTCATTGAATTAATATTTAGGTCATTTTCGTCCTCCCTAGTCATATTCTTGTCCAATTAGGGTTTTTAACCAAGCTTGTGCATCCAATAGGTGTGTTTGTGTCATTGGATGATCAATTAGGTCATTTTCGTCCTCCCTAGGCTTATTCTTGTCCAATTAGGGTTTTTAACCAATCTTGTGCATCCAATAGGTGTGTTTGTGTCATTGGATGATCAATTAGGTCATTTTCGTCCTCCCTAGGCTTATTCTTGTCCAATTAGGGTTTTTAACCAATCTTGTGCATCCAATAGGTGTGTTTGTGTCATTGGATGATCAATTAGGTCATTTTCATCCTCCCTAGACTTATTCTTGTCCAATTAGGGTTTTTAACCAATCTTGTGCATCCAATAAGTTGAGTTGTGTCATTGGATTAACATTTAGGTCATTTTCGTCCTCCCTAGGCTTATTCGTGTCCAATTAGGGTTTTTAACCAATCTTGTGCATCCAATAAGTTGAGTTGTGTCATTGGATTAACATTTAGGTCATTTTCGTTCTCCCTAGGCTTATTCTTGTCCAATTAGGGTTTTTAACCAATCTTGTGCATCCAATAAGTTCATTAGTGTCGTTGGATGATCAATTAGGTCATTTTCGTCCTCCCTAGGCATGTTCTTGTTCAACTAAGGTTTTTAACCAATCTTGTGCATCCAATAGGTGTGTTTGTGTCATTGGATGATCAATTAGGTCATTTTCGTCCTCCCTAGGCTTATTCTTGTCCAATTAGGGTTTTTAACCAATCTTGTGCATCCAATAAGTTCATTAGTGTCATTGGATGATCAATTATGTCATTTTCGTCCTCCCTAGGCTTATTCTTGTCCAATTAGGGTTTTTAACCAATCTTGTGCATCCAATAAGTTCATTTGTGTCATTGGATTAACATTTAGGTCATATCCGTCCTCCCTAGGCATATTCTTGTCCAATTAGGGTTTTTAACCAATCTTGTGCATCCAATAAGTTGAGTTGTGTCATTGGATTAACATTAAGGTCATTTTCGTCCTCCCTAGGCTTATTCTTGTCCAATTAGGGTTTTTGACCAATCTTGTGCATGCAATAAGTTCATTTGTGTCATTGGATTAACATTTAGGTCATTTTCGTCCTCCCTAGGCATATTCTTGTCCAATTAGGGTTTTTAACCAATCTTGTGCATCCAATAGGTGTGTTTGTGTCATTGGATGATCAATTAGGTTATTTTCGTCCTCCCTAGGCTTATTCTTGTCCAATTAGGGTTTTTAACCAATCTTGTGCATGCAATAAGTTCATTTGTGTCATTGGATTAACATTTAGGTCATTTTCGTCCTCCCTAGGCATATTCTTGTCCAATTAGGGTTTTTAACCAATCTTGTACATCCAATAGGTGTGTTTGTGTCATTGGATGATCAATTAGGTCATTTTCGTCCTCCCTAGGCTTATTCTTGTCCAATTAGAGTTTTTAACCAATCTTGTGCATCCAATAAGTTTGTTTATGTCATTGAATTAATATTTCGGTCATTTTCGTCCTCCCTAGGTATATTCTTGTCCAATTAGGGTTTTTAACCAATCTTGTGCATCCAATAGGTGTGTTTGTGTTGTTGGATGATCAATTAGGTCATTTTCGTCCTCCCTAGGCTTATTCTTGTCCAATTAGGGTTTTTAACCAATCTTGTGCATCCAATAAGTTCAGTTGTGTCATTGAATGATCAATTAGGTCATTTTCGTCCTCCCTAGGCATATTCTTGTCCAACTAGGGTTTTTCACCGATCTTGTGCATCCAATAGGTGTGTTTGTGTCATTGGATGATCAATTAGGTCATTTTCGTCCTCCCTAGGCTTATTCTTGTCCAATTAGGGTTTTTAACCAATCTTGTGCATCCAATAGGTGTGTTTGTGTCATTGGATGATCAATTAGGTCATTTTCGTCCTCCCTAGGCTTATTCTTGTCCAATTAGGGTTTTTAACCAATCTTGTGCATCCAATAGGTGTGTTTGTGTCATTGGATGATCAATTAGGTCATTTATCGTCCTCCCTAGGCTTATTCTTGTCCAATTAGGGTTTTTAACCAATCTTGTGCATCCAATAGGTTGAGTTGTGTCATTGGATTAACATTTAGGTCATTTTCGTCCTCCCTAGGCATATTCTTGTCCAATTAGGGTTTTTAACCAATCTTGTGCATCCAATAGGTGTGTTTGTGTCATTGGATGATCAATTAGGTCATTTTCGTCCTCCCTAGGCTTATTCTTGTCCAATTAGGGTTTTTAACCAATCTTGTGCATCCAATAAGTTTTATTTGTGTAATTGAATTAATATTTAGATCATTTTCGTCCTCCCTAGGCATATTCTTGTCCAATTAGGGTTTTTAACCAATCTTGTGCATCCAATAGGTGTGTTTGTGTCATTGGATGATCAATTAGGTCATTTTCGTCCTCCCTAGGCATATTCTTGTCCAATTAGGGTTTTTAACCAATCCTCTGCATCCAATTGGTGTGTTTGTGTCATTGGATGATCAATTAGGTCATTTTCGTCGTCCCTAGGCATATTCTTGTCCAATTAGGGTTTTTAATGAATCTTGTGCATCCAATAGGTGTGTTTGTGTCATTGGATGATCAATTAGGTCATTTTCGACCTCCCTAGGCATATTCTTGTCCAATAAGGGTTTTTAACGAATCTTGTGCATCCAATAGGTGTGTTTGTGTCATTGGATGATCAATTAGGTCATTTTCGTCCTCCCTAGGCTTATTCTTATCCAATTAGGGTTTTTAACCAATCTTGTGCATCCAATAAGTTGAGTTGTGTCATTGGATTAACATTTAGGTCATTTTCGTTCTCCCTACGCTTATTCTTGTCCAATTAGGGTTTTTAACCAATGTTGTGCATCCGATAAGTTTGTTTGTGTACTTGAATTAATATTTAGGTCATTTTCGTCCTCCTTAGGCATATTCTTGTCCAATTAGGGTTTTTAACCAATCTTGTGCATCCAATAGGTGTGTTTGTGTCATTGGATGATCAATTAGGTCATTTTCGTCCTCCCTAGGCATATTCTTATCCAATTAGGGATTTTAACCAATCCTCTGCATCCAATAGGTGTGTTTGTGTCATTGGATGATCAATTAGGTCATTTTCGTCCTCCCTAGGCATATTCTTGTCCAACTAGGGTTTTTAACGAATCTTGTGCATCCAATAGGTGTGTTTGTATCATTGGATGATCAATTAGGTCATTTTCGTCCTCCCTAGGCATATTCTTGTCCAATTAGGGTTTTTAACCGATCTTGTGCATCCAATAGGTGTGTTTGTGTCATTGGATGATCAATTAGGTCCTTTTCGTCCTCCTTAGGCTTATTCTTGTCCAATTAGGGTTTTTAACCGATCTTGTGCATCCAATAGGTGTGTTTGTGTCATTGGATGATCAATTAGGTCATTTTCGTCCTCCGTAGGCATATTCTTGACCAATTAGGGTTTTTAACCAATCTTGTGCATCCAATAGGTGTGTTTGTGTCATTGGATGATCAATTAGGTCATTTTCGTCCTCCCTAGGCATATTCTTGTCCAATTAGGGTTTTTAACCAATCTTGTGCATCCAATAGGTGTGTTTGTTTCATTGGATGATCAATTAGGTCATTTTCATCCTCCCTAGGCTTATTCTTGTCCAATTAGGGTTTTTAACCAATCTTGTGCATCCAATAAGTTGAGTTGTGTCATTGGATTTCCATTTAGGTCATTTTCGTCCTCCCTAGGCTTATTCTTGTCCAATTAGGGTTTTTAACCAATCTTGTGCATCCAATAGGTGTGTTTGTGTCAGTGGATGATCAATTAGGTCATTTTCGTCCTCCCTAGGCATATTCTTGTCCAATTAGGGTTTTTAACCAATCTTGTGCATCCAATAGGTGTGTTTGCGTCATTGGATGATCAATTAGGTCATTTTCATCCTCCCTAGGCTTATTCTTGTCCAATTAGGGTTTTGAACCAATCTTGTGCATCCAATAGGTGTGTTTGTGGCAATGGATGATCAATTAGGTCATTTTCGTCCTCCCTAGGCTTATTCTTGTCCAATTAGGGTTTTTAACCAATCTTGTGCATCCAATAGGTGCTTTTGTGTCATTGGATGATCAATTAGGTCAATTTCTTCCTCCCTATGCTTAATCTTGTCCAATTAGGGTTTTTAACCAATCTTGTGCATCAAGTAAGTTCATTTGTGTCATTGGAATAACATTTAGGTCATTTTCGTCCTCCCTTGGCATATTCTTGTCCAATTAGGGTTTTTAACCAATCTTATGCATCCAATAGGTGTGTTTGTGTCATTGGATGATCAATTAGGTTATTTTCGTCCTCCCTAGGCTTATTCTTGTCCAATTAGGGTTTTTAACTAATCTTGTGCATCCAATAAGTTCATTTATGTCATTGGATGATCAATTAGGTCATTTTCGTCCTCCCTAGGCATATTCTTGTCCAATTAGGGTTTTTAACCAATCTTGTGCATCCAATAAGTTCATTTGTGTCATTGGATGAACATTTAGGTCATTCCGTCCTCCCTAGTCTTATTTTTGTCCAATTAGGGTTTTTATGCAATCTTGTGCATCCAATAGGTGTGTTTGTGTCATTGGAGGAACATTTAGGTCATTTTCGTCCTCCCTAGTCTTATTCTTGTCCAAATAGGGTTTTTAACCAAACTTGTGCATCCAATAAGTTCATTTGTGTCATTGGATGAACATTTAGGTCATTTTCGTCCTCCCTAGGCTTATTCTTATCCAATTAGGGTTTTTAACCAATCTTGTGCATCCAATAAGTTCATTTGTGTCATTGGATGAACATTTAAGTCATTTTCGTCCACCCTAGGCTTATTCTTGTCTAATTAGGGTTTTTAACCAATCTTGTGCATCCAATAAGTTCATTTGTGTCATTGGATGAACATTTAGGTCATTTTCGTCTACCCTATGCTTATTCTTGTCCAATTAGGGTTTTTAACCAATCTTGTGCATCCAATAGGTGTGTTTGTGTCATTGGATAAACATTTAGGTCATTTTCGTCCTCCCTAGTCTTATTTTTGTCCAATTAGGGTTTTTGACCAATCTTGTGCATCCAATAGGTGTGTTTGTGTTATTGGATGATCAATTAGGTCATTTTCGTCCTCCCTAGGCTTATTCTTGTCCAATTAGGGTTTTTAACCAATCTTGTGCATCCAATAGGTGCGTTTGTGTCATTGGATGATCAATTAGGTCATTTTCGTCCTCCCTATGCTTAATCTTGTCCAATTAGGGTTTTTAACCAATCTTGTGCATCCAGTAAATTCATTTGTGTCATTGGATTAACATTTAGGTCATTTTCGTCCTCCCTAGGCTTATTCTTGTCCAATTAGGGTTTTTAACCAATCTTGTGCATCCAATAGGTGTGTTTGTGTCATTGGATGATCAATTAGGTCATTTTCGTCCTCCCTAGGCATATTCTTGTCCAGTTAGGGTTCTTAACCAATCTTGTGCATCCAATAGGTGTGTTTGTGTCATTGGATGATCAATTAGGTCATTTTCGTCCTCCCTAGGCATATTCTTGTCCAATTAGGGTTTTTAACCAATCTTGTGCATCCAATAGGTGTGTTTGTGTCATTGGATGATCAATTAGGTCATTTTCGTCCTCCCTAGACTTATTCTTGTCCAATTAGGGTTTTCAACCAATCTTGTGCATCCAATAAGTTGAGTTGTTTCATTGGATTAACATTTAGGTCATTTTCGTCCTCCCTAGGCTTATTCTTGTCCAATTAGGGTTTTTAACCAATCTTGTGCATTTAATAAGTTCATTTGTGTCATTGGATTATCATTTAGGTCATTTTCGTCCTCCCTAGGCATATTCTTTTCCAATTAGGGTTTTTAACCAATATTGTGTATCCAATAGGTGTGTTTGTGTCATTGGATGATCAATTAGGCCATTTTCGTCCTCCCTAGGCTTATTCTTGTCCAATTAGGGTTTTTAAACAATCTTGTGCATACAATAAGTTCATTTGTGTTATTGGATTAACATTTAGGTCATATTCGTCCTCCCTAGGCATATTCTTGTCCAATTATGGTTTTTAACCAATCTTGTGCATCCAATAAATGTCTTTGTGTCATTGGATGATCAATTAGGTCATTTTCGTCCTCCCTAGGCATATTCTTGTCCAATTAGGGTTTTTAACCAATCTTGTGCATCCAATAGGTGTGTTTGTGTCATTGGATGATCAATTAGGTCATTTTCGTCTTCCCTAGGCATGTTCTTGTCCAACTAGGGTTTTTAACCAATTTTGTGCATCCAATAGGCGTGTTTGTGTCATTGGATGATCAATTAGGTCATTTTCGTCCTCCCTAGGCTTGTTCTTGCCCAATTAGGGTTTTTAACCAATCTTCTGCATCCAATAAGTTGAGTTGTGTCATTGGATTAGCATTTAGGTCATTTTCGTCCTCCCTAGGCTTATTCTTGTCCAATTAGGGTTTTTAACCAATCTTGTGCATCCAATAGGTGTGATTGTGTCATTGGATGATCAATTAGGTCATTTTCGTCCTCCCTAGGCTTATTCTTGTCCAATTAGGGTTTTTAACCAATCTTGTGCATCCAATAAGTTCATTAGTGTTATTGGATGATCAATTAGGTCATTTTCGTCCTCCCTAGGCATGTTCCATTCCAACTAGGGTTTTTAACCAATCTTGTGCATCCAATAGGCGAGTTTGTGTCATTGGATGATCAATTAGGTCATTTTCGTCCTCCCTAGGCATATTATTGTCCAATTAGGGTTTTTAACCAATCTTGTGCATCCAATAAGTTTGTTTGTGTCATTGAATTAACATTTAGGTCATTTTCGTCCTCCCTAGGCATATTATTGTCCAATTAGGGTTTTTAACCAATCTTGTGCATCCAATAGGTGTGTTTGTGTCATTGGATGATCAATTAGGTCATTTTCGTCCTCCCTAAGCACATTCTTGTCCAATTAGGGTTTTTAACCAATCTTGTGCATCCAATAGGTGTGTTTGTGTCATTGGATGATCAATTAGGTCATTTTCGTCCTCCCTAGGCTTATTCTTGTCCAATTAGGGTTTTTAACCAATCTTGTGCATCCAATAAGTTCATTTGTGTCATTGGATTAACATTTAGGTCATTTTCGTCCTCCCCCGGCATATTCTTGTCCAATTAGGGTTTTTAACCAATCTTGTGCATCCAATAGGTGTGTTTGTGTCATTGGATGATCAATTAGGTCATTTTCGTCCTCCCTAGGCATATTCTTGTCCAATTAGGGTTTTTAACCAATCTTGTGCATCCAATAGGTGTGTTTGTGTCATTGGATGATCAATTAGGTCATTTTCGTCCTCCCTAGGCTTATTCATGACCAAATAGGGTTTTTAACCAATCTTGTGCGTCCAATAGGTGTGTTTGTGTCATTGGATGATCAATTAGGTCATTTTCGTCCTCCCTAGGCATATTCTTGTCCAATTAGGGTTTTTAACCAATCTTGTGCATCCAATAGGTGTGTTTGTGTCATTGGATGATCAATTAGGTCATTTTCATCCTCCCTAGGCTTATTCTTCTCCAATTAGGGTTTTAACAATTCTTGTGCATCCAATAAGTTCGTTTGTGTCATTGGATTAACAATTAGGTCATTTTCGTCCTCCCTAGGCATATTCTTGTCCAATTAGGGTTTTTAACCAATCTTGTGCATCCAATAGGTGTGTTTGTGTCATTGGATGATCAATTAGGTTATTTTCGTCCTCCCTAGGCTTATTCTTGTCCAATTAGGGTTTTTAACTAATCTTGTGCATCCAATAAGTTCATTTATGTCATTGGATGATCAATTAGGTCATTTTCGTCCTCCCTAGGCATATTCTTGTCCAATTAGGGTTTTTAACCAATCTTGTGCATCCAATAGGTGTGTTTGTGGCAATGGATGATCAATTAGGTCATTTTCGTCCTCCCTAGGCTTATTCTTGTCCAATTAGGGTTTTTAACCAATCTTGTGCATCCAATAGGTGTGTTTGTGGCAATGGATGATCAATTTGGTCATTTTCGTCCTCCTAGGCTTATTCTTGACCAATTAGGGTTTTTAACCAATCTTGTGCATCCAATAAGTTGAGTTGTGTCATTGGATTAGCATTTAGGTCATTTTCGTCCTCCCTAGGCTTATTCTTGACCAATTAGGGTTTTTAACAAATCTTGTGCATCCAATAAGTTCATTTGTGTCATTGGATTAACATTTAGGTCATTTTCGTTCTCCCTAGGCATATTCTTGTCCAATTAGGGTTTTTAACCAATCTTGTCCATCCAATAGGTGTGTTTGTGTCATTGGATGATCAATTAGGTCATTTTCGTCCTTTCTATGCTTATTCTTGTCCAATTAGGGTTTTTAACCAATCTTGTGCATCCAATAGGTGTGTTTGTGTCATTGGATGATCAATTAGGTCATTTTCGTCCTCCCTAGGCTTATTCTTGTCCAATTAGGGTTTTTAACCAATCTTGTGCATCCAATAGGTGTGTTTGTGTCATTGGATGATCAATTAGGTCATTTTCGTCCTCCCTAGGCTTATTCTTGTCCAATTAGGGTTTTTAACCAATCTTGTGCATCCAATAGGTGTGTTTATGTCATTGGATGCTCAATTAGGTCATTTTTGTCCTCCCTAGGCTTATTCTTGTCCAATTAGGGTTTTTAACCAATCTTGTGCATCCAATAGGTGTGTTTGTGTCATTGGATGATCAATTAGGTCATTTTCGTCCTCCCTAGGCTTATTCTTGTCCAATTAGGGTTTTTAACCAATCTTGTGCATCCAATAAGTTGAGTTGTGTCATTAGATTTACATTTAGATCATTTTCGTCGTCCCTAGTCATATTCTTGTCCAATTAGGGTTTTTAACCAATCTTGTGCATCCAATAGGTGTGTTTGTGTCATTGGATGATCAATTAGGTCATTTTTGTCCTCCCTAGGCTTATTCTTGTCCAATTAGGGTTTTTAACCAATCTTGTGCATCCAATAGGTGTGTTTGTGTCATTGGATGATCAATTAGGTCATTTTCGTCCTCCCTAGGCATATTCTTGTCCAATTAGGGTTTTTAACCAATCTTGTGCATCCAATAGGTGTGTTTGTGTCATTGGATGATCAATTAGGTCATTTTCGTCCTCCCTAGACTTATTCTTGTCCAATTAGGGTTTTTAACAAATCTTGTGCATCCAATATGTTCATTTGTGTCATTGGATGATCAATTAGGTCATTTTCGTCCTCCCTAGGCATATTCTTGTCCAAGTAGGGTTATTAACCATTCTTGTGCTTCCAATAGGTGTGTTAGTGTCATTTGATGATCAATTAGGTCATTTTCGTCCTCACTAGGCTTATTCTTGTCCAATTAGGGTTTTTAACCAATCTTGTGCATCCAATAGGTGTGTTTGTGTCATTGGATGATCAATTAGGTCATTTTCGTCCTCCCTAGGCATATTCTTGTCCAATTAGGGTTTTTAACCAATCTTGTGCATCCAATAGGTGTGTTTGTGTCATTGGATGATCAATTAGGTCATTTTCGTCCTCCCTATGCTTATACTTGTCCAATTAGGGTTTTTAAACAATCTTGTGCTTCCAATACGTGTGTTTGTGTCATTGGATGATCAATTAGGTCATTTTCGTCCTTCCTAGGCATATTCTTGTCCAATTAGGGTTTTTAACCAGTCTTGTGCATCCAATAGGTGCGTTTGTGTCATTGGATGATCAATTAGGTCATATTCGTCCTCCCAAGGCTAATTCTTGTCCAATTAGGGTTTTTAACCAATCTTGTGCATCCAATAAGTTCATTTGTGTCATTGGATTAACATTTAGGTCATTTTCGTCCTCCCTAGGCATATTCTTGTCCAATGAGGGTTTTTAACCGATCTTGTGCATCCAATAGGTGTGTTTGTGTCATTGGATGATCAATTAGGTCATTTTCATCCACCCTAGGCTTATTCTTGTCCAATTAGGGTTTTTAACCAATCTTGTGCATCCAATAAGTTCATTTGTGTTATTGGATTAACATTTAGGTCATTTTCGCCTTCCCTAGGCATATTCTTGTCCAATTAGGGTTTTTAACCAATCTTGTGCATCCAATAAGTGGAGTTGTGTCATTGGATTCACATTTAGGTCATTTTCGTCCTCCCTAGGCTTATTCTTGTCCAATTAGGATTTTTAACCAATCTTGTGCATCCAATAGGTGTGTTTGTGTCATTGGATGATCAATTAGGTCATTTTCGTCCTCCCTAGGCATATTCTTGTCCTACTAGGGTTTTTAACCAATCTTGTGCATCCAATAGGTGTGTTTGTTGCATTGGATTATCAATTAGGTCATTTTCGTCCTCCTTAGGCTTATTCTTGTCCAATTAGGGTTTTTAATCAATCTTGTGCATCCAATAGGTGTGTTTGTGTCATTGGATGATCAATTAGGTCATTTTCGTCCTCCCTAGGCTTATTCTGGTCCAATTAGGGTTTTTAACCAATCTTGTGCATCCAATAAGTTCATTTGTGTCATTGGATTAACATTTAGGTCATTTTCGTTCTCCCTAGGCATATTCTTGTCCAATTAGGGTTTTTAACCAATCTTGTGCTTCCAATAGGTGTGTTTGTGTCATTGGATGATCAATTAGGTCATTTTCGTCCTCCATAGGCTTATTCTTGTCCAATTAGGGTTTTTAACCAATCTTGTGCATCCAATAGGTGCTTTTTGTGTCATTGGATGATCAATTAGGTCAATTTCTTCCTCCCTATGCTTAATCTTGTCCAATTAGGGTTTTTAACCAATCTTGTGCATCAAGTAAGTTCATTTGTGTCATTGGAATAACATTTAGGTCATTTTCGTCCTCCCTAGGCATATTCTTGTCCAATTAGGGTTTTTAACCAATCTTATGCATCCAATAGGTGTGTTTGTGTCATTGGATGATCAATTAGGTTATTTTCGTCCTCCCTAGGCTTATTCTTGTCCAATTAGGGTTTTTAACTAATCTTGTGCATCCAATAAGTTCATTTATGTCATTGGATGATCAATTAGGTCATTTTCGTCCTCCCTAGGCATATTCTTGTCCAATTAGGGTTTTTAACCAATCTTGTGCATCCAATTAGTTCATTTGTGTCATTGGATGAACATTTAGGTCATTCCGTCCTCCCTAGTCTTATTTTT
The DNA here is from genome assembly GCA_037974775.1 of Cicer pinnatifidum. Taxonomy (NCBI): domain Eukaryota; kingdom Viridiplantae; phylum Streptophyta; class Magnoliopsida; order Fabales; family Fabaceae; genus Cicer; species Cicer pinnatifidum. Next base: position 111,747 of record JBBPBR010001607.1, on the reverse strand, counting down.
GTCCAATTAGGGTTTTTATGCAATCTTGTGCATCCAATAGGTGTGTTTGTGTCATTGGAGGAACATTTAGGTCATTTTCGTCCTCCCTAGTCTTATTCTTGTCCAAATAGGGTTTTTAACCAAACTTGTGCATCCAATAAATTCATTTGTGTCATTGGATGAACATTTAGGTCATTTTCGTCCTCCCTAGGCTTATTCTTATCCAATTAGGGTTTTTAACCAATCTTGTGCATCCAATAAGTTCATTTGTGTCATTGGATAAACATTTAGGTCATTTTCGTCCTCCCTAGGCTTATTCTTATCCAATTAGGGTTTTTAACCAATCTTGTGCATCCAATAAGTTCATTTGTGTCATTGGATGAACATTTAGGTCATTTTCGTCCTCCCTAGGCTTATTCTTGTCAAATTAGGGTTTCTAACCAATCTTGTGCATCCAATAGGTGTATTTGTGTCATTGGATGAACATTTAGGTCATTTTCGTCCTCCCTAGGCTTATTCTTGTCCAATTAGGGTTTTTAAGCAATCTTGTGCATTCAATAAGTTCATTTGTGTCATTGGAAAAACATTTAGGTCATTTTAATCCACCCTAGGCTTATTCTTGTCCAATTAGGGTTTTTAACCAATCTTGTGCATCCAATAAGTTCATTTGTGTCATTGGATGAACATTTAGGTCATTTTTGTCCTCCCAAGGCTTATTCTTGTCCAATTAGGGTTTTTAAGCAATCTTGTGCATCAAATAAGTTCATTTGTGTAATTGGATGAACATTTAGGTCATTTTCGTCCACCCTAGGCTTATTCTTGTCCAATTAGGGTTTTTAACCAATCTTGTGCATCCAATAAGTTCATTTGTGTCATTGGATGAACATTTAGGTCATTTTCGTCCTCCCTAGGATTATTCTTGTCCAATTAGGGTTTCTAACCAATCTTGTGCATTCAATAGGTGTGTTTGTGTCATTGGATGAACATTTAGGTCTTTTTCGTACTCCCTAGGCTTATTCTTGTCCAATTAGGGTTTTAAGCAATCTTGTGCATCCAATAAGTTCATTTGTGTCATTGGATGAATATTTAGGTCATTTTCATCCTCCCTAGGCTTATTCTTGTCCAATTAGGGTTTCTAACCAATCTTGTGCATCCAATAGGTGTGTTTTTGTCATTGGATGAACATTTAGGTCATTTTCGTCCTCCCTAGTCTTATTCTTGTCCAATTAGGGTTTTTAACCAATCTTGTGCATCCAATAAGTTCATTTGTGTCATTGGATGAACATTTAGGTCATTTTCGTCCTCCCTAGGCTTATTCTTGTCCAATTAGGTTTTCTAACTAATCTTGTGCATCCAATAGGTGTGTTTGTGTCATTGGATGAACATTTAGGTCATTTTCGTCCTCCCTAGTCTTATTCTTGTCCAATTAGGGTTTTAAGCAATCTTGTGCATCCAATAAGTTCATTTGTGTCATTGGATGAATATTTAGGTCATTTTCATCCTCCCTAGGCTTATTCTTGTCCAATTAGGGTTTTTAACCAATCTTGTGCATCCAATAGGGGTGCTTGTGTCATTGGATGAACATTTAGGTCATTTTCGTCCTCCCTAGGCTTATTCTTGTCCAATTAGGGTTTTTAACCAATCTTGTGCATCCAATAAGTTCATTTGTGTCATTGGATTAACATTTAGGTCATTTTCGTCCTCCGTAGGCATATTCTTGTCCAATTAGAGTTTTAGACCATTCTTGTGCATCCAATAGGTGTGTTTGTGTCATTGGATGATCAATTAGGTTATTTTCGTCCTCCCTAGCCTTATTCTTGTCCAATTAGGGTTTTTAACTAATCTTGTGCATCCAATAAGTTCATTTATGTCATTGGATGATCAATTAGGTCATTTTCGTCCTCCCTAGGCATATTCTTGTCCAATTAGGGTTTTTAACCAATCTTGTGCATCCAATAGGTGTGTTTGTGTCATTGGATGATCAATTAGGTCATTTTCGTCCTCCCTAGGCATATTCTTGTCCAATTAGGGTTTTTAACCAATCTTGTGCATCCAATAGGTGTATTTGCGTCATTGGATGATCAATTAGGTCATTTTTATCCTCCCTATGCTTATTCTTGTCCAATTAGGGTTTTGAACCAATCTTGTGCATCCAATAGGTGTGTTTGTGGCAATGGATGATCAATTAGGTCATTTTCGTCCTCCCTAGGCTTATTCTTGTCCAATTAGGGTTTTTAACCAATCTTGTGCATCCAATAGGTGCGTTTGTGTCATTGGATGATCAATTAGGTCATTTTCGTCCTCCCTATGCTTAATCTTGTCCAATTAGGGTTTTTAACCAATCTTGTGCATCCAGTAAGTTCATTTGTGTCATTGGATTAACATTTAGGTCATTTTCGTCCTCCCTAGGCATATTCTTGTCCAATTAGGGTTTTTAACCAATCTTGTGCATCCAGTAGGTGTGTTTGTGTCAATTGATGATCAATTAGGTTATTTTCGTCCTCCCTAGGCTTATTCTTGTCCAATTAGGGTTTTTAACTAATCTTGTGCATCCAATAAGTTCATTTATGTCATTGGATGATCAATTAGGTCATTTTCGTCCTCCCTAGTCATATTCTTGTCCAATTAGGGTTTTTAACCAATCTTGTGCATCCAATAAGTTCATTTGTGTCATTGGATGAACATTTAGGTCATTTCGTCCTCCCTAGTCTTATTTTTGTCCAATTAGGGTTTTTATGCAATCTTGTGCATCCAATAGGTGTGTTTGTGTCATTGGAGGAACATTTAGGTCATTTTCATCCTCCCTAGTCTTATTCTTGTCCAATTAGGGTTTTTATGCAATCTTGTGCATCCAATAGGTGTGTTTGTGTCATTGGACGAACATTTAGGTCATTTTCGCCCTCCCTAGCCTTATTCTTGTCCAATTAGGGTTTTTAACCAAACTTGTGCATCCAATAAGTTCATTTGTGTCATTGGATGAACATTTAGGTCATTTTCGTCCTCCCTAGCATATTCTTGTCCAATTAGGGTTTTTAACCAATCTTGTGCATCCAATAGGTGTGTTTGTGTCATTGGATGATCAATTAGGTTATTTTCGTCCTTTCTAGGCTTATTCTTGTCCAATTAGGGTTTTTAACTAATCTTGTGCATCCAATAAGTTCATTTATGTCATTGGATGATCAATTAGGTCATTTTCGTCCTCCCTAGGCTTATTCTTGTCCAATTAGGGTTTTTAACCAATCTTGTGCATCCAATAAGTTCATTTGTGTTATTGGATTAACATTTAGGTCATTTTCGTCTACCCTAGGCATATTCTTGTCCAATTAGGGTTTTTAACCAATCTTGTGCATCCAATAAGTTCATTTGTGTCATTGAATTAATATTTAGGTCATTTTCGTCCTCCATAGGCTTATTCTTGTCCAATTAGGGTTTTTAACCAATCTTGTGCATCTAATAGGTGTGTTTGTGTCATTGGATGATCAGTTAGGTCATTTTCGTCCTCCCTAGGCTTATACTTGCCCAATTAGGGTTTTTAACCAATCTTGTGCATCCAATAGGTGTGTTTGTGACATTGGATGATCAATTAGGTCATTTTCGTCCTCCCTAGGCTTATTCTTGTCCAATTAGGGTTTTTAAACAATCTTGTGCTTCCAATACGTGTGTTTGTGTCATTGGATGATCAATTAGGTCATATTCGTCCTTCCTAGGCATATTCTTGTCCAATTAGGGTTTTTAACCAGTCTTGTGCATCCAATAGGTGCGTTTGTGTCATTGGATGATCAATTAGGTCATATTCGTCCTCCCAAGGCTAATTCTTGTCCAATTAGGGTTTTTAACCAATCTTGTGCATCCAATAAGTTCATTTGTGTCATTGGATGATCATTTAGGTCATTTTCGTCCTCCCTAGGCATATTCTTGTCCAATGAGGGTTTTTAACCAATCTTGTGCATCCAATAGGTGTGTTTGTGTCATTGGATGATCAATTAGGTCATTTTCATCCTCCCTAGGCTTATTCTTGTCCAATTAGGGTTTTTAACCAATCTTGGGCATCCAATAAGTTCATTTGTGTTATTGGATTAACATTTAGGTCATTTTCGTCTACCCTAGGCATATTCTTGTCCAATTAGGGTTTTTAACTAATCTTGTGCATCCAATAAGTTGAGTTGTGTCATTGGATTCACATTTAGGTCATTTTCGTCCTCCCTAGGCTTATTCTTGTCCAATTAGGGTTTTTAACCAATCTTGTGCATCCAATAGGTGTGTTTGTGTCATTGGATGATCAATTAGGTCATTTTCGTCCTTCCTAGGCTTATTCTTGTCCAATTAGAGTTTTTAACCAATCTTGTGCTTCCAATAACTTTGTTTGTGTCATTGAATTAATATTTCGGTCATTTTCGTCCTCCCTAGGCATATTCTTGTCCAATTAGGGTTTTTAACCAATCTTGTGCATCCAATAGGTGTGTTTGTGTCATTGGATGATCCATTAGGTCATTTTTGCCTCCCTAGGCATATTCTTTTCTAATTAGGGTTTTTAACCAATCTTGTGCATCCAATAGGTGTGTTTGTGGCAATGGATGATCAATTAGGTCATTTTCGTCCTCCCTAGGCTTATTCTTGTCCAATTAGGGTTTTTAACCAATCTTGTGCATCCAATAGGCGTGTTTGTGTCATTGGATGCTCAATTAGGTCATTTTCGTCCTCCTTAGGCTTTTTCTTGTCCAATTAGGGTTTTTAACCAATCTTGTGCATCCAATAAGTTCATTTGTGTCATTGGATTAACATTTAGGTCATTTTCGTCCTCCCTAGGCATATTCTTGTCCAATTAGGGTTTTTAACCAATCTTGTGCATCCAATAAGTTTGTTTGTTTCATTGAATTAATATTTAGGTCATTTTCGTCCTCCCTAGGCATGTTCTTGTCCAATTAGGGTTTTTAACCAATCTTGTGCATTCAATAGGTGTGTTTGTGTCATTGGATGATCAATTAGGTCATTTTAGTCCTCCCTAGGCTTATTCTTGTCCAATTAGGGTTTTTAACAAATCTTGTGCATCCAATAAGTTGAGTTGTTTCATTGGATTAACATTTAGGTCATTTTCGTCCCCCTAGGGTTATTCTTGTCCAATTAGGGTTTTTAACCAATCTTGTGCATCCAATAAGTTCATTTGTGTCATTGGATTAACATTTAGGTTATTTTCGTCCTCCCTAGGCATATTCTTGTCCAATTAGGGTTCTTAACCAATCTTGTGTATCCAATAGGTGTGTTTGTGTCATTGGATGATCAATTAGGTCATTTTCGTTCTCCCTAGGCTTATTCTTGTCCAATTAGGGTTTTTAACCAATCTTGTGCATCCAATAGGTGTGTTTGTGTCATTGGATGATCAATTAGGTCATTTTCGTCCTTCCTAGGCTTATTCTTGTCCAATTAGGGTTTTTAACCGATCTTGTGCATCCAATAGGTGTGTTTGTGTCATTGGATGATCAATTAGGTCATTTTCGTCCTCCCTAGGCTTATTCTTGTCCAATTAGGGTTTTTAACCAATCTTGTGTATCCAATAAGTTGAGTTGTTTCAATGGATTAACATTTAGGTCATTTTCGTCCTCCCTAGGCTTATTCTTGTCCAATTAGGGTTTTTAACCAATCTTGTGCATCCAATAAGTTCATTTGTGTCATTGGATTAACATTTAGGTTATTTTCGTCCTCCCTAGGCATATTCTTGTCCAATTAGGGTTTTTAACCAATCTTGTGCATCCAATAGGTGTGTTTGTGTCATTGGATGATCAATTAGGTCATTTTCGTCCTCCCTATGCTTATTCTTGTCCAATTAGGGTTTTTAACCAATCTTGTGTATCCAATAGGTGTGTTTGTGTCATCGGATGATCAATTAGGTCATTTTCGTCCTCCCTAGGCTTATTCTTGTCCAATTAGGGTTTTTAACCAATCTTGTGCATCCAATAACTTTGTTTGTGTCATTGGATGATCAATTAGGTCATTTTCGTCCTCCCTAGGCTTATTCTTGTCCAATTAGGGTTTTTAACCAATCTTGTGCATCCAATAAGTTTGTTTGTGTCATTGAATTAATATTTAGGTCATTTTCGTCCTCCTTAGGCATATTCTTTGTCCAATTAGGGTTTTAAACCAATCTTGTGCATCCAATAGGTGTGTTTGTGTCATTGGATGATCAATTAGGTCATTTTCGTCCTCCCTAGGCATATTCTTGTCCAATTAGGGTTTTTAACCAATCTTGTGCATCCAATAGGTGTGTTTGTGTCATTGGATGATCAATTAGGTCATTTTCGTCCTCCCTAGGCTTATTCTTGTCCAATTAGGGTTTTTAACCAATCTTGTGCATCCAATAAGTTCATTAGTGTCATTGGATGATCAATTAGGTCATTTTCGTCCTCCCTAGGCATATTATTATCCAATTAGGGTTTTTAACCAATCTTGTGCATCCAATAAGTTTGTTTGTGTCATTGAATTAATATTTAGGTCATTTTCGTCCTCCCTAGGCATATTCTTGTCCAATTAGGGTTTTTAACCAATCTTGTGCATCCAATAGGTGTGTTTGTGTCATTGGATGATCAATTAGGTCATTTTCGTCCTCCCTAGGCATATTCTTGTCCAATTAGGGTTTTTAACCAATCTTGTGCATCCAATAGGTGTGTTTGTGTCATTGGATGATCAATTAGGTCATTTTCGTCCTCGCTAGGCGTATTCTTGTCCAATTAGGGTTTTTAACCAATCTTGTGCATCCAATAGGTGTGTTTGTGTCATTGGATGATCAATTAGGTCATTTTCGTCCTCCCTAGGCTTATTCTTGTCCAATTAGGGTTTTTAACCAATCTTGTGCATCCAATAAGTCTATTTGTGTCATTGGATGATCAATTAGGTCATTTTCGTCCTCCCTAGGCATATTCTTGTCCAATTAGGGTTTTTAACCAATCTTGTGCATCCAATAGGTGTGTTTGTGTCATTGGATGATCAATTAGGTCATTTTCGTCCTCCCTAGGCTTATTCTTGTCCAATTAGGGTTTATAACCAATCTTGTGCATCCAATAACTTTGTTTGTGTCATTGAATTAATATTTAGGTCATTTTCATCCTCCCTAGGCATATTCTTGTCCAATTAGGGTTTTTAACGAATCTTGTGCATCCAATAGGTGTGTTTGTATCATTGGATGATCAATTAGGTTATTTTCGTCCTCCCTAGGCTTATTCTTGTCCAATTAGGGTTTTTAACCAATCTTGTGCATCCAATAAGTTGAGTTGTGTCATTGGATTAACATTTAGGTCATTTTCGTCCTCCCTAGGCTTATTCTTGTCCAATTAGGTTTTTTAACCAATCTTGTGCATCCAATAAGTTCATTTGTGTTATTGGATTAACATTTAGGTCATATTCGTCCTCCCTAGGCATATTCTTGTCCAATTAGGGTTTTTAACCAATCTTGTGCATCCAATAGCTGTGTTTGTGTCATTGGATGATCAATTAGGTCATTTTCGTCCTCCCTAGGCATATTCTTGTCCAATTAGGGTTTTTAACCAATCTTGTGCTTCCAATAGGCGTGTTTGTGTCATTGGATGATCAATTAGGTCATTTTCGTCCTCCCTAGGCATATTCTTGTCCAATTAGGGTTTTTAACCAATCTTGTGCATCCAATAGGTGTGTTTCTGTCATTGGACGATCAATTAGGTCATTTTCGTCCTCCCTACACTTATTCTTCCCAATTAGGGTTTTTAACCAATCTTGTGCATCCAATAGGTGTGTTTGTGTCATTGGATGATCAATTAGGTCATTTTCGTCCTCCCTAGGCTTATTCTGGTCCAATTAGGGTTTTTAACCAATCTTGTGCATCCAATAGCTGTGTTTGTGTCATTGGATGATCAATTAGGTCATTTTCGTCCTCCCTAGGCATATTCTTGTCCAATTAGGGTTTTTAACCAATCTTGTGCATCCAATAGGTGTGTTTGTGTCATTGGATGATCAATTAGGTCATTTTCGTCCTCCCTAGGCTTATTCTTGTCCAATTAGGGTTTTTAACCAATCTTGTGCATCCGATAAGTTTGTTTGTGTCATTGAATTAATATTTAGGTCATTTTCGTCCTCGCTAGGCATATTCTTGTCCAATTAGGGTTTTTAACCAATCTTGTGCATCCAATAGGTGTGTTTGTGTCATTCGATGATCAATTAGGTCATTTTTGTACTCCCTAGGCTTATTCTTGTCCAATTAGGGTTTTTAACCAATCTTGTGCATCCAATAGGTGTGTTTGTGTCATTGGATGATCAATTAGGTCATTTTTGTCCTCCCTAGGCTTATTCTTGTCCAATTAGGGTTTTTAACCAATCTTGTGCATCCAATAGGTGTGTTTGTGTCATTGGATGATCAATTAGGTCATTTTCGTCCTCCCTAGGCATATTCTTGTCCAATTAGGGTTTTTAACCAATCTTGTGCATCCAATAGGTGTGTTTGTGTCATTGGATGATCAATTAGGTCATTTTCGTCCTCCCTAGACTTATTCTTGTCCAATTAGGGTTTTTAACAAATCTTGTGCATCCAATATGTTCATTTGTGTCATTGGATGATCAATTAGGTCATTTTCGTCCTCCCTAGGCATATTCTTGTCCAAGTAGGGTTATTAACCATTCTTGTGCTTCCAATAGGTGTGTTAGTGTCATTTGATGATCAATTAGGTCATTTTCGTCCTCACTAGGCTTATTCTTGTCCAATTAGGGTTTTTAACCAATCTTGTGCATCCAATAGGTGTGTTTGTGTCATTGGATGATCAATTAGGTCATTTTCGTCCTCCCTAGGCATATTCTTGTCCAATTAGGGTTTTTAACCAATCTTGTGCATCCAATAGGTGTGTTTGTGTCATTGGATGATCAATTAGGTCATTTTCGTCCTCCCTATGCTTATTCTTGTCCAATTAGGGTTTTTAACCAATCTTGTGCATCCAATAAGTTGATTTGTGTCATTGAATTAATATTTAGGTCATTTTCGTCCACCATAGGCTTATTCTTGTCCAATTAGGGTTTTTAACCAATCTTGTGCATCTAATAGGTGTGTTTGTGTCATTGGATGATCAGTTAGGTCATTTTCGTCCTCCCTAGGCTTATACTTGCCCAATTAGGGTTTTTAACCAATCTTGTGCATCCAATAGGTGTGTTTGTGTCATTGGATGATCAATTAGGTCATTTTCGTCCTCCCTAGGCTTATTCCTGTCCAATTAGGGTTTTTAAACAATCTTGTGCTTCCAATACGTGTGTTTGTGTCATTGGATGATCAATTAGGTCATATTCGTCCTTCCTAGGCATATTCTTGTCCAATTAGGGTTTTTAACCAGTCTTGTGCATCCAATAGGTGCGTTTGTGTCATTGGATGATCAATTAGGTCATATTCGTCCTCCCAAGGCTAATTCTTGTCCAATTAGGGTTTTTAACCAATCTTGTGCATCCAATAAGTTCATTTGTGTCATTGGATTAACATTTAGGTCATTTTCGTCCTCCCTAGGCATATTCTTGTCCAATTAGGGTTTTTATCCAATCTTGTGCATCCAATAGGTGTGTTTGTGTCATTGGATGATCAATTAGGTCATTTTCGTCCTCCCTATGCTTATTCTTGTCCAATTAGGGTTTTTAACCAATCTTGTGCATCCAATAAGTTCATTTGTGTCATTGAATTAATATTTAGGTCATTTTCGTCCTCCCTAGGCATATTCTTGTCCAATTAGGGTTTTTTACCAATCATGTGCATCCAATAGGTGTGTTTGTGTCATTGGATGATCAATTAGGTCATTTTCGTCCTCCATAGGCTTATTCTTGTCCAATTAGGGTTTTTAACCAATCTTGTGCATCTAATAGCTGTGTTTGTGTCATTGGATGATCAGTTAGGTCATTTTCGTCCTCCCAAGGTTTATACTTGCCCAATTAGGGTTTTTAACCAATCTTGTGCATCCAATAGTTGTGTTTGTGTAATTGGATGATCAATTAGGTCATTTTCATCCTCCCTAGGCTTATTCTTGTCCAATTAGGGTTTTTAAACAATCTTGTGCTTCCAATACGTGTGTTTGTGTCATTGGATGATCAATTAGGTCATTTTCGTCCTTCCTAGGCATATTCTTGTCCAATTAGGATTTTTAACCAGTCTTGTGCATCCAATAGGTGTGTTTGTGTCATTGGATGATCAATTAGGTCATATTCGTCCTCCCAAGGCTAATTCTTGTCCAATTAGGGTTTTTAACCAATCTTGTGCATCCAATAAGTTCATTTGTGTCATTGGATTAACATTTAGTTCATTTCGTCCTCCCTAGGCATATTCTTGTCCAATGAGGGTTTTTAACCGATCTTGTGCATCCAATAGGTGTGTTTGTGTCATTGGATGATCAATTAGGTAATTTTCGTCCTCCCTAGGCTTATTCTTGTCCAATTAGGGTTTTTAACCAATCTTGTGCATCCAATAAGTTCATTTGTGTTATTGGATTAACATTTAGGTCATTTTCGCCTTCCCTAGGCATATTCTTGTCCAATTAGGGTTTTTAACCAATCTTGTGCATCCAATAAGTTGAGTTGTGTCATTGGATTCACATTTAGGTCATTTTCGTCCTCCCTAGGCTTATTCTTGTCCAATTTGGGTTTTTAACCAATCTTGTGCATCCAATAGGTGTGTTTGCGTCATTGGATGATCAATTAGGTCATTTTCATCCTCCCTAGGCTTATTCTTGTCCAATTAGGGTTTTGAACCAATCTTGTGCATCCAATAGGTGTGTTTGTGGCAATGGATGATCAATTAGGTCATTTTCGTCCTCCCTAGGCTTATTCTTGTCCAATTAGGGTTTTTAACCAATCTTGTGCATCCAATAGGTGCTTTTGTGTCATTGGATGATCAATTAGGTCATTTTCGTCCTCCCTATGCTTAATCTTGTCCAATTAGGGTTTTTAACCAATCTTGTGCATCAAGTAAGTTCATTTGTGTCATTGGAATAACATTTAGGTCATTTTCGTCCTCCCTAGGCATATTCTTGTCCAATTAGGGTTTTTAACCAATCTTATGCATCCAATAGGTGTGTTTGTGTCATTGGATGATCAATTAGGTTATTTTCGTCCTCCCTAGGCTTATTCTTGTCCAATTAGGGTTTTTAACTAATCTTGTGCATCCAATAAGTTCATTTATGTCATTGGATGATCAATTAGGTCATTTTCGTCCTCCCTAGGCATATTCTTGTCCAATTAGGGTTTTTAACCAATCTTGTGCATCCAATT
>JBBPBR010001607.1:5356-95307 GCA_037974775.1 Cicer pinnatifidum | reverse complement strand
TCCAATAGGTGCGTTTGTGTCATTGGATGATCAATTAGGTCATTTTCGTCCTCCCTATGCTTAATCTTGTCCAATTAGGGTTTTTAACCAATCTTGTGCATCCAGTAAGTTCATTTGTGTCATTGGATTAACATTTAGGTCATTTTCGTCCTCCCTAGGCATATTCTTGTCCAATTAGGGTTTTTAACCAATCTTGTGCATCCAATAGGTGTGTTTGTGTCATTGGATGATCAATTAGGTTATTTTCGTCCTCCCTAGGCTTATTCTTGTCTAATTAGGGTTTTTAACTAATCTTGTGCATCCAATAAGTTCATTTATGTCATTGGATGATCAATTAGGTCATTTTCGTCCTCCCTAGTCTTATTTTTGTCCAATTAGGGTTTTTATGCAATCTTGTGCATCCAATAGGTGTGTTTGTGTCATTGGACGAACATTCAGGTCATTTTCGCCCTCCCTAGCCTTATTCTTGTCCAATTAGGGTTTTTAACCAAACTTGTGCATCCAATAAGTTCATTTGTGTCATTGGATGAACATTTAGGTCATTTTCGTCCTCGCTAGCATATTCTTGTCCAATTAGGGTTTTTAACCAATCTTGTGCATCCAATAGGTGTGTTTGTGTCATTGGATGATCAATTAGGTTATTTTCGTCCTTTCTAGGCTTATTCTTGTCCAATTAGGGTTTTTAACTAATCTTGTGCATCCAATAAGTTCATTTATGTCATTGGATGATCAATTAGGTCATTTTCGTCCTCCCTAGGCTTATTCTTGTCCAATTAGGGTTTTTAACCAATCTTGTGCATCCAATAAGTTCATTTGTGTTATTGGATTAACATTTAGGTCATTTTCGCCTTCCCTAGGCATATTCTTGTCCAATTAGGGTTTTTAACCAATCTTGTGCATCCAATAAGTTGAGTTGTGTCATTGGATTCACATTTAGGTCATTTTCGTCCTCCCTAGGCTTATTCTTGTCCAATTTGGGTTTTTAACCAATCTTGTGCATCCAATAGGTGTGTTTGTGTCATTGGATGATCAATTAGGTCATTTTCGTCCTCCCTAGGCATATTCTTGTTCAACTAAGGTTTTTAACCAATCTTGTGCATCCAATAGGTGTGTTTGTGTCATTGGATTATCAATTAGGTCATTTTCGTGCTCCTTAGGCTTATTCTTGTCCAATTAGGGTTTTTAATCAATCTTGTGCATCCAATAGGTGTGTTTGTGTCATTGGATGATCAATTAGGTCATTTTCGTCCTCCCTAGGCTTATTCTGGTCCAATTAGGGTTTTTAACCAATCTTGTGCATCCAATAAGTTCATTTGTGTCATTGGATTAACATTTAGGTCATTTTCGTTCTCCCTAGGCATATTCTTGTCCAATTAGGGTTTTTAACCAATCTTGTGCTTCCAATAGGTGTGTTTGTGTCATTGGATGATTAATTAGGTCATTTTCGTCCTCCATAGGCTTATTCTTGTCCAATTAGGGTTTTTTTACCAATCTTGTGCATCTAATAGGTGTGTTTGTGTCATTGGACGATCAGTTAGGTCATTTTCGTCCTCCCTAGGCTTATACTTGCCCAATTAGGGTTTTTAACCAATCTTGTGCATCCAATAGGTGTGTTTGTGTCATTGGATGATCAATTAGGTCATTTTCGTCCTCCCTAGGCTTATTCTTGTCCAATTAGGGTTTTTAAACAATCTTGTGCTTCCAATACATGTGTTTGTGTCATTGGATGATCAATTAGGTCATTTTCGTCCTTCCTAGGCATATTCTTGTCCAATTAGGGTTTTTAACCAGTCTTGTGCATCCAATAGGTGCGTTTGTGTCATTGGATGATCAATTAGGTCATATTCGTCCTCCCAAGGCTAATTCTTGTCCAATTAGGCTTTTTAACCAATCTTGGGCATCCAATAAGTTCATTTGTGTCATTGGATTAACATTTAGGTCATTTTCGTCCTCCCTAGGCATATTCTTGTCCAATGAGGGTTTTTAACCAATCTTGTGCATCCAATTGGTGTGTTTGTGTCATTGGATGATCAATTAGGTCATTTTCGTCCTCCTTAGGCTTATTCTTGTCCAATTAGGGTTTTTAATCAATCTTGTGCATCCAATAGGTGTGTTTGTGTCATTGGATGATCAATTAGGTCATTTTCGTCCTCCCTAGGCTTATTCTTGTCCAATTATGGTTTTTAACCAATCTTGTGCATCCAATAAGTTCATTTGTGTCATTGGATTAACATTTAGGTCATATCCGTCCTCCCTAGGAATATTCTTGTCCAATTAGGGTTTTTAACCAATCTTGTGCATCCAATAGGTGTGTTTGTGTCATTGGATGATCAATTAGGTCATTTTCGTTCTCCCTAGGCTTATTCTTGTCCAATTAGGGTTTTTAACCAATCTTGTGCATCCAATAAGTTCATTTGTGTTATTGGATTAACATTTAGGTAATATTCGTCCTCCCTAGGCATATTCTTGTCCAATTAGGGTTTTTAACCAATCTTGTGCATCCAATAGGTGTGTTTGTGTCATTGGATGATCAATTAGGTCATTTTCGTCCTCCCTAGGCATATTCTTGTCCAATTAGGGTTTTTAACCAATCTTGTGCATCCAATAGGTGTGTTTGTGTCATTGGATGATCAATTAGGTCATTTTCGTCCTCCCTAGGCTTATTCTTGTCCAATTAGGGTTTTTAACCAATCTTGTGCATCCAATAAGTTCATTTGTTTCATTGAATTAATATTTAGGTCATTTTCGTCCTCCCTAGGCATATTCTTGTCCAATTAGGGTTTTTAACCAATCTTGTGCATCCAATAGGTGTGTTTGTGTCATTGGATGATCAATTAGGTCATTTTCGTCCTCCCTAGGCTTATTCTTGTCCAATTAGGGTTTTTAACCAATCTTGTGCATCCAATAACTTTGTTTGTGTCGTTGAATTAATATTTAGGTCATTTTCGTCCTCCCTAGGCTTATTCTTGTCCAATTAAGGTTTTTAACCAATCTTGAGCATCCAATAACTTTGTTTGTGTCATTGAATTAATATTTAGGTCATTTTCGTCCTCCCTAGGCATATTCTTGTCCAATTAGGGTTTTTAACCAATCTTGTGCATCCAATAGGTGTGTTTGTGTCATTGGATGATCAATTAGGTCATTTTCGTCCTCCCTAGGCTTATTCTTGTCCAATTAGGGTTTTTAACCAATCTTGTGCATCCAATAAGTTCATTTGTGTCATTGGATTAACATTTAGGTCATATCCGTCCTTCCTAGGCATATTCTTGTCCAATTAGGGTTTTTAACCAATCTTGTGCATCCAATAGGTGTGTTTGTGTCATTGGATGATCAATTAGGTCATTTTCGTCCTCCCTAGGCTTATTCTTGTCCATTTAGGGTTTTTAACCAATCTTGTGCATCCAATAGGTGTGTTTGTGTCATTGGATGATCAATTAGGTCATTTTCGTCCTCCCTAGGCTTATTCTTGTCCAATTAGGGTTTTTAACCAATCTTGTGCATCCAATAAGATTTTTTGTGTCATTGAATTAATATTTAGGTCATTTTCGTCCTCCCTAGGTATATTCTTGTCCAATTAGGGTTTTTAACCAATCTTGTGCATCCAATAGGTGTGTTTGTGTCATTGGATGATCAATTAGGTCATTTTCGTCCTCCCTATGCTTATTCTTGTCCAATTAGGGTTTTTAACCAATCTTGTGCATCCAATAGGTGTGTTTGTGTCATTGGATGATCAATTAGGTCATTTTCTTCCTCCCTAGGATTATTCTTGTCCAATTAGGGTTTTTAACCAATCTTGTGCATCCAATAACTTTGTTTGTGTCATTGAATTAATATTTAGGTCATTTTCGTCCTCCCTAGGCATATTCTTGTCCAATTAGGGTTTTTAACCAATCTTGTGCATCCAATAGGTGTGTTTGTGTCATTGGATGATCAATTAGGTCATTTTCGTCCTCCCTAGGCTTATTCTTGTCCAATTAGGGTTTTTAACCAATCTTGTTCATCCAATAGGTGTGTTTGTGTCAATGGATGATCAATTAGGTCGTTTTCGTCGTCCCTAGGCTTATTCATGTCCAATTAGGGTTTTTAACCAATCTTGTGCATCCAATAGGTGTGTTTGTGTCATTGGATGATCAATTAGGTCATTTTCGTCCTACCTAGACTTATTCTTGTCAAATTAGGGTTTTTAATCAATCTTGTGCATCCAATAACTTTGTTTGTGTCATTGAATTAATATTTAGGTCATTTTCGTCCTCCCTAGGCATATTCTTGTCCAATTAGGGTTTTTAACCAATCTTGTGCATCCAATAGGTGTGTTTGTGTCATTGGATGATCAATTAGGTCATTTTCGTCCTCCCTAGGCTTATTCTTGTCCAATTAGGGTTTTTAACCAATCTTTTGCATCCGATAAGTTTGTTTGTGTCATTGAATTAATATTTAGGTCATTTTCGTGCTCCCTAGGCATATTCTTGTCCAACTAGGGTTTTAAATCGATCTTGTGCATCCAATAGGTGTGTTTATGTCATTGGATGATCAATTAGGTCATTTTCGTCCTCCCTAGGCTTATTCTTGTCCAATTAGGGTTTTTAACCAATCTTGTGCATCCAATAGGTGTGTTTGTGTCATTGGATGATCAATTAGGTCATTTTCGTCCTCCCTAGGCTTATTCTTGCCCAATTAGGGTTTTTAACCAATCTTGTGCATCCAATAAGTTCATTTGTGTCATTGGATTAACATTTAGGTCATTTTCGTCCTCCCTAGGCTTATTCTTGTCCAATTAGAGTTTTTAACCAATCTTGGGCATCCAATAAGTTTGTTTACGTCATTGAATTAATATTTTGGTCATTTTCGTCCTCCCTAGGTATATTCTTGTCCAATTAGGGTTTTTAACCAATCTTGTGCATCCAATAGGTTTGTTTGTGTTATTGGATGATCAATTAGGTCATTTTCGTCCTCCCTAGGCTTATTCTTGTCCAATTAGGGTTTTTAACCAATCTTGTGCATCCAATAGGTGTGTTTGTGTCATTGGATGATCAATTAGGTCATTTTCGTCCTCCCTAGGCTTATTCTTGTCCAATTAGGGTTTTTAACCAATCTTGTGCATCCGATAAGTTTGTTTGTGTCATTGAATTAATATTTAGGTCATTTTCGTGCTCCCTAGGCATATTCTTGTCCAACTAGGGTTTTAAATCGATCTTGTGCATCCAATAGGTGTGTTTGTGTCATTGGATGATCAATTAGGTCATTTTCGTCCTCCCTAGGCTTATTCTTGTCCAATTTGGGTTTTTAACCAATCTTGTGCATCCAATAGGTGTGTTTGTGTCATTGGATGATCAATTAGGTCATTTTCGTCCTCCCTAGGCTTATTCTTGTCCAATTAGGGTTTATAACCAATCTTGTGCATCCAATAAGTTCATTTGTGTCATTGGATTAACATTTAGGTCATTTTCGTTCTCCCTAGGCATATTCTTGTCCAATTAGGGTTTTTAACCAATCTTGTGCATCCAATAGGTGTGTTTCTGTCATTTGATGATCAATTTAGGTCATTTTCGTTCTCCCTAGGCATATTCTTGTCCAATTAGGGTTTTTAATCAATCTTGTGCATCCAATAGGTGTGATTGTGTCATTGGATGATCAATTAGGTCATTTTCGTCCTCCCTAGGCTTATTCTTGTCCAATTAGGGTTTTTAACCAATCTTGTGCATCTAATAGGTGTGTTTGTGTCATTGGATGATCAGTTAGGTCATTTTCGTCCTCCCTAGGCTTATACTTGCCCAATTAGGGTTTTTAACCAATCTTGTGCATCCAATAGGTGTGTTTGTGTCATTGGATGATCAATTAGGTCATTTTCGTCCTCCCTAGGCTTATTCTTGTCCAATTAGGGTTTTTAAACAATCTTGTGCTTCCAATACGTGTGTTTGTGTCATTGGATGATCAATTAGGTCATATTCCTCCTTCCTAGGCATATTCTTGTCCAATTAGGGTTTTTAACCAGTCTTGTGCATCCAATAGGTGCGTTTGTGTCATTGGATGATCAATTAGGTCATATTCGTCCTCCCAAGGCTAATTCTTGTCCAATTAGGGTTTTTAACCAATCTTGTGCATCCAATAAGTTCATTTGTGTCATTGGATGATCATTTAGGTCATTTTCGTCCTCCCTAGGCATATTCTTGTCCAATGAGGGTTTTTAACCAATCTTGTGCATCCAATAGGTGTGTTTGTGTCATTGGATGATCAATTAGGTCATTTTCGTCCTCCCTAGGCTTATTCTTGTCCAACTAGGGTTTTTAACCAATCTTGTGCATCCAATAAGTTCATTTGTGTCATTGGATTAACATTTAGGTCATTTTCGTCCTCCCTAGGCATATTCTTGTCCAATTAGAGTTTTAGACCAAACTTGTGCATCCAATAGGTGTGTTTGTGTCATTGGATGATCAATTAGGTTATTTTCGTCCTCCCTAGGCTTATTCTTGTCCAATTAGGGTTTTTAACTAATCTTGTGCATCCAATAAGTTCATTTGGGACATTGGATGATCAATTAGGTCATTTTCGTCCACCCTAGGCATATTATTGTCCAATTAGGGTTTTTAACCAATCTTGTGCATCCAATAGGTGTGTTTGTGTCATTGGATGATCAATTAGGTCATTTTCGTCCTCCCTAGGCTTATTCTTGTCCAATTAGGGTTTTTAACCAATCTTGTGCATCAAATAAGTTGAGTTGTGTCAATGGATTAACATTTAGGTCATTTTCGTCCTCCCTAGGCTTATTCTTGTCCAATTAGGGTTTTTAACCAATCTTGTGCATCCAATAGGTGTGTTTGTGTCATTGGATGATCAATTAGGTCATTTTCGTCCTCCATAGGCTTATTCTTGTCCAATTAGGGTTTTTAACCAATCTTGTGCATCTAATAGCTGTGTTTGTGTCATTGGATGATCAGTTAGGTCATTTTCGTCCTCCCTAGGCTTATACTTGCCCAATTAGGGTTTTTAACCAATCTTGTGCATCCAATAGGTGTGTTTGTGTCATTGGATGATCAATTAGGTCATTTTCGTCCTCCCTAGGCTTATTCTTGTCCAATTAGGGTTTTTAAACAATCTTGTGCTTCCAATACATGTGTTTGTGTCATTGGATGATCAATTAGGTCATTTTCGTCCTTCCTAGGCATATTCTTGTCCAATTAGGGTTTTTAACCAGTCTTGTGCATCCAATAGGTGCGTTTGTGTC
Organism: Cicer pinnatifidum; assembly: GCA_037974775.1. NCBI lineage: Eukaryota > Viridiplantae > Streptophyta > Magnoliopsida > Fabales > Fabaceae > Cicer > Cicer pinnatifidum. The sequence goes on along the minus strand of JBBPBR010001607.1, from coordinate 88,085 downwards.
ATTGGATGATCAATTAGGTCATATTCGTCCTCCCAAGGCTAATTCTTGTCCAATTAGGCTTTTTAACCAATCTTGGGCATCCAATAAGTTCATTTGTGTCATTGGATTAACATTTAGGTCATTTTCGTCCTCCCTAGGCATATTCTTGTCCAATGAGGGTTTTTAACCAATCTTGTGCATCCAATTGGTGTGTTTGTGTCATTGGATGATCAATTAGGTCATTTTCGTCCTCCTTAGGCTTATTCTTGTCCAATTAGGGTTTTTAATCAATCTTGTGCATCCAATAGGTGTGTTTGTGTCATTGGATGATCAATTAGGTCATTTTCGTCCTCCCTAGGCTTATTCTTGTCCAATTATGGTTTTTAACCAATCTTGTGCATCCAATAAGTTCATTTGTGTCATTGGATTAACATTTAGGTCATATCCGTCCTCCCTAGGAATATTCTTGTCCAATTAGGGTTTTTAACCAATCTTGTGCATCCAATAGGTGTGTTTGTGTCATTGGATGATCAATTAGGTCATTTTCGTTCTCCCTAGGCTTATTCTTGTCCAATTAGGGTTTTTAACCAATCTTGTGCATCCAATAAGTTCATTTGTGTTATTGGATTAACATTTAGGTAATATTCGTCCTCCCTAGGCATATTCTTGTCCAATTAGGGTTTTTAACCAATCTTGTGCATCCAATAGGTGTGTTTGTGTCATTGGATGATCAATTAGGTCATTTTCGTCCTCCCTAGGCATATTCTTGTCCAATTAGGGTTTTTAACCAATCTTGTGCATCCAATAGGTGTGTTTGTGTCATTGGATGATCAATTAGGTCATTTTCGTCCTCCCTAGGCTTATTCTTGTCCAATTAGGGTTTTTAACCAATCTTGTGCATCCAATAAGTTCATTTGTTTCATTGAATTAATATTTAGGTCATTTTCGTCCTCCCTAGGCATATTCTTGTCCAATTAGGGTTTTTAACCAATCTTGTGCATCCAATAGGTGTGTTTGTGTCATTGGATGATCAATTAGGTCATTTTCGTCCTCCCTAGGCTTATTCTTGTCCAATTAGGGTTTTTAACCAATCTTGTGCATCCAATAAGTTTATTAGTGTCATTGGATTAACATTTAGGTCATTTTCGTCCTCCCTAGGCATATTCTTGTCCAATTAGGGTTTTTAACCAATCTTGTGCATCCAATAGGTGTGTTTGTGTCATTGGATGATCAATTAGGTCATTTTCGTCCTCCCTAGGCTTATTCTTGTCCAATTAGGGTTTTTAACCAATCTTGTACATCCAATAAGTTTATTTGTGTCATTGGATTAACAGTTAGGTCATTTTCGTCCTCCCTAGGCATATTCTTGTCCAATTAGGGTTTTTAACCAATCTTGTGCTTCCAATAGGTGTGTTTGTGTCATTGAATGATCAATTAGGTCATTTTCGTCCTCCCCAGGCTTATTCTTGTCCAATTAGAGTTTTTAACCAATCTTGTGTATCCAATAACTTTGTTTGTGTCATTGAATTAATATTTAGGTCATTTTCGTCCTCCCTAGGCATATTCTTGTCCAATTAGGGTTTTTAACCAATCTTGTGCATCCAATAGGTGTGTTTGTGTCATTGGATGATCAATTAGGTCATTTTCGTCCTCCCTAGGCTTATTCTTGTCCAATTAGGGTTTTTAACCAATCTTGTGCATCCAATAAGTTGAGTTGTGTCATTGGATTTACATTTAGGTCATTTTCGTTCTCCCTAGGCTTATTCTTGTCCAATTAGGGTTTTTAACCAATCTTGTGCATCCAATAGGTGTGTTTGTGTCATTGGATGATCAATTAGGTCATTTTCGTCCTCCCTAGGCTTATTCTTGTCCAATTAGGGTTTTTAACCAATCTTGTGCATCCAATAGGTGTGTTTGTGTCATTGGATGATCAATTAGGTCATTTTCGTCCTCCCTAGGCATATTCTTGTCCAACTAGGGTTTTTACCCAATCTTGTGCATCCAATAGGTGTGTTTGTGTCATTGCATTATCAATTAGGTCATTTTCGTCCTCCCTAGGCTTATTCTTGTCCAATTAGGGTTTTTAAACAATCTTGTGCTTCCAATACGTGTGTTTGTGTCATTGGATGATCAATTAGGTCATTTTCGTCCTTCCTAGGCATATTCTTGTCCAATTAGGGTTTTTAACCAATTTTGTGCATCCAATAGGTGCGTTTGTGTCATTGGATGATCAATTAGGTCATTTTCGTCCTCCATAGGCATATTCTTGTCCAACTAGGGTTCTTAACCAATCTTGTGCATCCAATAGGTGTGTTTGTGTCATTGGATGATCAATTAGGTCATTTTCGTCCTCCCTAGGCTTATTCTTGTCCAATTAGGGTTTTTAAACAATCTTGTGCTTCCAATACGTGTGTTTGTGTCATTGGATGATCAATTAGGTCATTTTCGTCCTTCCTAGGCATATTCTTGTCCAATTAGGGTTTTTAACCAATTTTGTGCATCCAATAGGTGCGTTTGTGTCATTGGATGATCAATTAGGTCATTTTCGTCCTCCCAAGGCTAATTCTTGGCCAATTAGGGTTTTTAACCAATCTTGTGCCTCCAATAAGTTCATTTGTGTGATTGGATTAACATTTAGGTCATTTTCGTCCTCCCTAGGCATATTCTTGTCCAATGAGGGTTTTTAACCAATCTTGTGCATCCAATAGGTGTGTTTGTGTCATTGGATGATCAATTAGGTCATTTTCGTCCTCCCTAGGCTTATTCTTGTCCAATTAGGGTTTTTAACCAATGTTGTGCATCCAATAAGTTCATTTGTGTTATTGGATTAACATTTAGGTCATTTTCGTTTTCCCTAGGCATATTCTTGTCCAATTAGGGTTTTTAACCAATCTTGTGCATCCAATAAGTTGAGTTGTGTCATTGGATGATCAATTTAGGTCATTTTCGTTCTCCCTAGGCTTATTCTTGTCCAATTAGGGTTTTTAATCAATCTTGAGCATCCAATAGGTGTGTTTGTGTCATTGGATGATCAATTAGGTCATTTTCGTCCTCCCTAGGCATATTCTTGTCCAATTAGGGTTTTTAACCAATCTTGTGCATCCAATAGGTGTGTTTGTGTCATTGGATGATCAATTAGGTCATTTTCGTCCTCCCTATGCTTATTCTTGTCCAATTAGGGTTTTTAACCAATCTTGTGCATCCAATAAGTTCATTTGTGTCATTGAATTAATATTTAGGTCATTTTCGTCCTCCATAGGCTTATTCTTGTCCAATTAGGGTTTTTAACCAATCTTGTGCATCTAATAGGTGTGTTTGTGTCATTGGATGATCAGTTAGGTCATTTTCGTCCTCCCTAGGCTTATACTTGCCCAATTAGGGTTTTTAACCAATCTTGTGCATCCAATAGGTGTGTTTGTGACATTGGATGATCAATTAGGTCATTTTCGTCCTCCCTAGGCTTATTCTTGTCCAATTAGGGTTTTTAAACAATCTTGTGCTTCCAATACGTGTGTTTGTGTCATTGGATGATCAATTAGGTCATATTCGTCCTTCCTAGGCATATTCTTGTCCAATTAGGGTTTTTAACCAGTCTTGTGCATCCAATAGGTGCGTTTGTGTCATTGGATGATCAATTAGGTCATATTCGTCCTCCCAAGGCTAATTCTTGTCCAATTAGGGTTTTTAACCAATCTTGTGCATCCAATAAGTTCATTTGTGTCATTGGATGATCATTTAGGTCATTTTCGTCCTCCCTAGGCATATTCTTGTCCAATGAGGGTTTTTAACCAATCTTGTGCATCCAATAGGTGTGTTTGTGTCATTGGATGATCAATTAGGTCATTTTCGTCCTCCCTAGGCTTATTCTTGTCCAACTAGGGTTTTTAACCAATCTTGTGCATCCAATAAGTTCATTTGTGTTATTGAATTAACATTTAGGTCATTCTCGTCTACCCTAGGCATATTCTTGTCCAATTAGGGTTTTTTACTAATCTTGTGCATCCAATAAGTTGAGTTGTGTCATTGGATTCACATTTAGGTCATTTTCGTCCTCCCTAGGCTTATTCTTGTCCAATTAGGGTTTCTAACCAATCTTGTGCATCCAATAGGTGTGTTTGTGTCATTGGATGATCAATTAGGTCATTTTCGTCCTTCCTAGGCATATTCTTGTCCAACTAGGGTTTTTAACCAATCTTGTGCATCCAATAGGTGTGTTTGTGTCATTGGATGATCAATTAGGTAATTTTCGTCATCCCTAGGCTTATTGTTGTCCAATTAGGGTTTTTAACCAATCTTGTGCATCCAATAAGTTCATTTGTGTCATTGGATTAACATTTAGGTCATTTTCGTCCTCCCTAGGCATATTTTTGTCCAATTAGGGTTTTTAACCAATCTTGTGCATCCAATAGGTGTGTTTGTGTCATTGGATGATCAATTAGGTCATTTTCGTCCTCCCTATGCTTATTCTTGTCCAATTAGGGTTTTTAACCAATCTTGTGCATCCAATAAGTTCATTTGTGTCATTGGATTAACATTTAGGTCATTTTCATCCTCCCTAGGCATATTCTTGTCCAACTAGGGTTTTTAACCCATCTTTTGCATCCAATAGGCGTGTTTGTGTCATTGGATGATCAATTAGGTCATTTTCGTCCTCCGTAGGCTTATTCTTGTCCAATTAGGCTTTTAATCAATCTTGTGCATCCAATAGGTGTGTTTGTGTCATTGGATGATCAATTAGGTCATTTTCGTCCTCCCTAGGCTTATTCTTGTCCAATTAGGGTTTTTAACCAATCTTGTGCATCCAATAGGTGTGTTTGTGTCATTGGATGATCAATTAGGTCATTTTCGTCCTCCCTATGCTTATTCTTGTCCAATTAGGGTTTTTAACCAATCTTGTGCATCCAATAAGTTCATTTGTGTCATTGGATTAACATATAGGTCATTTTTGTCCTCCCTATGCATATTCTTGTCCAACTAGGGTTTTTAACCAATCTTGTGCATCCAATAGGTGTGTTTGTGTCAATGGATGATCAATTAGGTCATTTTCGTCCTCCGTAGGCTTATTCTTGTCCAATTAGGCTTTTAACCAATATTGTGCATCCAATAGGTGTGTTTGTGTCATTGGATGATCAATTAGGTCATTTTCGTCCTCCCTAGGCTTATTCTTGTCCAATTAGGGTTTTTAACCAATCTTGTGCATCCAATAGGTGTGTTTGTGTCATTGGATGATCAATTAGGTCATTTTCGTCCTCCCTAGGCTTATTCTTGTCCAATTAGGGTTTTTAACCAATCTTGTGCATCCAATAGGTGTGTTTGTGTCATTGGATGATCAATTAGGTCATTTTTGTCCTCCCTAGGCTTATTTTTGTCCAATTAGTGTTTTTAACCAATCTTGTGCATCCAATAAGTTCATTTGTGTCATTGGATGATCAATTAGGTCATTTTCATCCTCCCTAGGCATATTCATGTCCAACTATGGTTTTTAACCAATCTTGTGCATCCAATAGGTGTGTTTGTGTGATTGGATGATCAATTAGGTCATTTTCGTCCTCCCTAGGCTTATTCTTGTCCAATTAGGGTTTTTAACCAATCTTGTGCATCCAATAGGTGTGTTTGTGTCATTGGATGATCAATTAGGTCATTTTCGTCCTCCCTAGGCTTATTCTTGTCCAATTAGGGTTTTTAACCAATCTTGTGCATCCAATAGGTGTGTTTGTGTCATTGGATGATCAATTAGGTCATTTTTATCCTCCCTAGGCTTATTCTTGTCCAATTAGGATTTTTAACCAATCTTGTGCATCCAATAGGTGTGTTTGTGTCATTGGATGATCAATTAGGTCATTTTTATCCTCCCTAGGCTTATTCTTGTCCAATTAGGATTTTTAACCAATCTTGTGCATCCAATAGGTGTGTTTGTGTCATTGGATGATCAATTAGGTCATTTTCGTCCTCCCTAGGCTTATTCTTGTCCAATTAGGGTTTTTAACCAATCTTGTGCATCCAATAGGTGTGTTTGTGTCATTGGATGATCAATTAGGTCATTTTCGTCCACCCTAGGCTTATTCTTGTCCAATTAGGGTTTTTAACTAATTTTGTGCATCCAATAAGTTCATTTGTGTCATTGGATGATCAATTAGGTAATTTTCGTCCTCCCTAGGCATATTCTTGTACAACTAGGGTTTTTAACCAATCTTGTGCATCCAATAAGTTCATTTGTGACATTGGATGACCAATTAGGTCATTTTCGTCCTCCCTAGGCATATTCTTGTCCAACTAGGGTTTTTAACCAATCTTGTGCATCCAATAGGTGTGTTTGTGTCATTGGATGATCAATTAGGTCATTTTCGTCCTCCCTAGGATTATTCTTTTCCAATTAGGGTTTTTAACCAATCTTGTGCATCCAATAGGTGTGTTTGTGTCATTGGATGATCAATTAGGTCATTTTCGTCCTCCCTAGGCTTATTCTTGTCCAATTAGGGTTTTTAACCAATCTTGTGCATCCAATAGGTGTGTTTGTGTCATTGGATGATCAATTAGGTCATTTTCGTCCTCCCTAGGCTTATTCTTGTCCAATTAGGGTTTTTAACCAATCTTGTGCATCCAATAGGTGTGTTTGTGTCATTGGATGATCAATTTGCTCATTTTCGTCCTCCCTAGGCTTATTCTTGTCCAATTAGGGTTTTTAACCAATCTTGTGCATCCAATAAGTTTGTTTGTGTCATTGAATTAATATTTAGTTCATTTTCGTCCTCCCTAGGCATCATCTTGTCCAATTAGGGTTTTTAACCAATCTTGTGCATCCAATAGGTGTGTTTGTGTCATTGGATGATCAATTAGGTCATTTTCGTCCTCCCTAGGCTTATTCTTGTCCAATTAGGGTTTTTAACCAATCTTGTGCTTCCAATATGTGTGTTTGTGTCATTGGATGATCAATTAGGTCATTTTCGTCCTCCCTAGGCATATTCTTGTCCAATTAGGGTTTTTAACCAATCTTGTGCATCCAATAGGTGTGTTTGTGTCATTGGATGATCAATTAGGTCATTTTCGTCCTCCCTAGGCTTATTCTTGTCCAATTAGGGTTTTTAACCAATCTTGTGCATCCAATAGGTGTGTTTGTGTCATTGGATGATCAATAAAGTCATTTTCGTCCTCCCTAGGCTTATTCTTGTCCAATTAGGGTTTTTAACCAATCTTGTGCATCCAATAGGTGTGTTTGTGTCATTGGACGATCAATTAGGTCATTTTCGTCCTCCCTAGGCTTATTCTTGTCCAATTAGGGTTTTTAACCAATCTTGTGCATCCAATAAGTTCATTTGTGTCATTGGATTAACATTTAGGTCATTTTCGTCCTCCCTAGGCATATTCTTGTCCAATTAGGGTTTTTAACCAATCTTGTGCATCCAATAGGTGTGTTTGTGTCATTGGATGATCAATTAGGTCATTTACGTCCTCCCTAGGCTTATTCTTGTCCAATTAGGGTTTTTAACCAAACTTGTGCATCCAATAACTTTGTTTGTGTCATTGAATTAATATTTAGGTCATTTTCGTCCTCCCTAGGCATATTCTTATCTAATTAGGGTTTTTAACCAATCTTGTGCATCCAATTGGTGTGTTTGTCTCATTGGATGATCAATTAGGTCATTTTCGTCCTCCCTAGGCATATTCTGGTCCAATTAGGGTTTTTAACCAATCTTGTGCATCCAATAGGTGTGTTTGTGTCATTGGATGATCAATTAGGTCATTTTCGTCCTCCCTAGGCTTATTCTTGTCCAATTAGGTCATTTTCGTCCTCCATAGGCTTATTCTTGTCCAATTAGGGTTTTTAACCAATCTTTTGCATCCAATAAGTTCATTTGTGTCATTGGATTAACATTTAGGTCATTTTCGTCCTCCCTAGGCATATTCTTGTCCAATTAGGGTTTTTAACCAATCTTGTGCATCCAATAGGTGTGTTTGTGACATTGGATGATCAATTAGGTTATTTTCATCCTCCCTAGGCTTATTCTTGTCCAATTAGGGTTTTTAACCAATCTTGTGCATCCGATAAGTTTGTTTGTGTCATTGAATTAATATTTAGGTCATTTTCGTCCTCCCTAGGCATATTCTTGTCCAATTAAAGTTTTAAACCAATCTTGTGCATCCAATAGGTTTGTTTGTGTCATTGGATGATCAATTAGGTCATTTTCGTACTCCCTAGGCTTATTCTTGTCCAATTAGGGTTTTTAACCAATCTTGTGCATCCAATAAGTTGAGTTGTGTCATTGGATTAACATTTAGGTGATTTTCGTCCTCCCTAGGCTTATTCTTGTCCAATTAGGGTTTTTAACCAATCTTGTGCATCCAATAGGTGTGCTTGTGTCATTGGATGATCAATTAGGTTATTTTCGGGTTTTTAACCAATCTTGTGCATCCAATAGGTGTGTTTGTGTCATTGGATGATCAATTAGGTCATTTTCGTCCTCCCTATGCTTATTCTTGTCCAATTAGGGTTTTTAACCAATCTTGTGCATCCAATAAGTTCATTTGTGTCATTGAATTAATATTTAGGTCATTTTCGTCCTCCCTAGGCATATTCTTGTCCAATTAGGGTTTTTAACCAATCTTGTGCATCCAATAGGTGTGTTTGAGTCATTGGATGATCAATTAGGTCGTTTTCGTCCTCCCTAGGCATATTCTTGTCCAACTAGGGTTTTTAACCAATCTTGTGCATCCAATAGGTGTGTTTGTGTCATTGGATGATCAATTAGGTCATTTTCGTCCTCCCTAGGCATATTCTTGTCCAATTAGGGTTTTTAACCAATCTTGTGCATCCAATAGGTGTGTTTGTGTCATTGGATGATCAATTAGGTCATTTTCGTCCTCCCTATGCTTATTCTTGTCCAATTAGGGTTTTTAACCAATCTTGTGCATCCAATAAGTTGATTTGTGTCATTGAATTAATATTTAGGTCATTTTCGTCCACCATAGGCTTATTCTTGTCCAATTAGGGTTTTTAACCAATCTTGTGCATCTAATAGGTGTGTTTGTGTCATTGGATGATCAGTTAGGTCATTTTCGTCCTCCCTAGGCTTATACTTGCCCAATTAGGGTTTTTAACCAATCTTGTGCATCCAATAGGTGTGTTTGTGTCATTGGATGATCAATTAGGTCATTTTCGTCCTCCCTAGGCTTATTCCTGTCCAATTAGGGTTTTTAAACAATCTTGTGCTTCCAATACGTGTGTTTGTGTCATTGGATGATCAATTAGGTCATATTCGTCCTTCCTAGGCATATTCTTGTCCAATTAGGGTTTTTAACCAGTCTTGTGCATCCAATAGGTGCGTTTGTGTCATTGGATGATCAATTAGGTCATATTCGTCCTCCCAAGGCTAATTCTTGTCCAATTAGGGTTTTTAACCAATCTTGTGCATCCAATAAGTTCATTTGTGTCATTGGATGATCATTTAGGTCATTTTCGTCCTCCCTAGGCATATTCTTGTCCAATGAGGGTTTTTAACCAATCTTGTGCATCCAATAGGTGTGTTTGTGTCATTGGATGATCAATTAGGTCATTTTCGTCCTCCCTAGGCTTATCCTTGTCCAATTAGGGTTTTTAACCAATCTTGTGCATCCAATAAGTTCATTTGTGTTATTGGATTAACATTTAGGTCATTTTCGTCTACCCTAGGCATATTCTTGTCCAATTAGGGTTTTTAACTAATCTTGTGCATCCAATAAGTTAAGTTGTGTCATTGGATTCACATTTAGGTCATTTTCGTCCTCCCTAGGCTTATTCTTGTCCAATTAGGGTTTTTAACCAATCTTGTGCATCCAATAGGTGTGTTTGTGTCATTGGATGATCAATTAGGTCATTTTCGTCCTTCCTAGGCATATTCTTGTCCAACTAGGGTTTTTAACCAATCTTGTGCATCCAATAGGTGTGTTTGTGTCATTGGATGATCAATTAGGTAATTTTCGGCATCCCTAGGCTTATTCTTGTCCAATTAGGGTTTTTAACCAATCTTGTGCATCGAATAAGTTCATTTGTGTCATTGGATTAACATTTAGGTCATTTTCGTCCTCCCTAGGCATATTCTTGTCCAATTAGGGTTTTTAACCAATCTTGTGCTTCCAATAGGTGTGTTTGTGTCATTGGATGATCAATTAGGTCATTTTCGTCCTCCCTAGGCTTATTCTTGTCCAATTAAGGTTTTTAACCAATCTTGTGCATCCAATAAGTTCATTTGTGTCATTGGATGATCAATTAGGTCATATTCGTCCTCCCTAGGTATATTCTTGTCCAACTAGGGTTTTTAACCAATCTTGTGCATCAAATAGATGTGTTAAGAGTGTTTGGATGATCAATTAGGTCATTTTCGTCCTCCCTAGGCTTATTCTTGTCCAATTAGGGTTTTTAACCAATTTTGTGCATCCAATAATTTTGTTTGTGTCATTGAATTAATATTTAGGTCATTTTCGTCCTCCCTAGGCATATTCTTGTCCAATTAGGGTTTTTAACCAATCTTGTGCATCCAATAGGTGTGTTTGTGTCATTGGATGATCAATTAGGTCATTTTCGTCCTCCCTAGGCTTATTCTTGTCCAATTAGGGTTTTTAACCAATCTTGTGCATCCAATAACTTTGTTTGTGTCATTGAATTAATATTTAGGTCATTTTCCTCCTCCCTAGGCATATTGTTGTCCAATTTGGGTTTTTAACCAATTTTGTGCATCCAATAGGTGTGTTTGGGTCATTGGATGATCAATTAGGTCATTTTCGTCCTCCCTAGGCTTATTCTTGTCTAATTAGGGTTTTAATCAATCTTGTGCATCCAATAAGTTCATTTGTGTCATTGGATTAACATTTATGTCTTTTTCGTCCTCCCTAGGCATATTCTTGTCCAATTAGGGTTTTTAACCAATCTTGTGCTTCCTATAGGTGTGTTTGTGTCATTGGATGATCAATTAGGTCATTTTCGTCCTCCCTAGGCTTATTCTTGTCCAATTAGGGTTTTTAACCAATCTTGTGCATCCAATAAGTTCATTTGTGTCATTGGATGATCAATTAGGTCATTTTCATCCTCCCTAGGTATATTCTTGTCCAACTAGGGTTTTTAACCAATCTTGTGCATCCAATAGATGTGTTTGTGTCTTTGGATGATCAATTAGGTCATTTTCGTCCTCCCTAGGCTTATTCTTGTCCAATTAGGGTTTTTAACCAATCTTGTGCATCCAATAGGTGTGTTTGTGTCATTGGATGATCAATTAGGTCATTTTCGTCCTCCCTAGGCTTATTCTTGTCCAATTAGGGTTTTTAACCAATCTTGTGCATCCAATAACTTTGTTTGTGTCATTGAATTAATATTTAGGTCATTTTCCTCCTCCCTAGGCATATTCTTGTCCAATTAGGGTTTTTAAACAATCTTGTGCTTCCAATAGGTGTGTTTGTGTCATTGGATGATCAATTAGGTCATTTTCGTCCTCCCTACGCTTATTCTTGTCCAATTAGGGTTTTTAACCAATCTTGTGCATCCAATAGGTGTGTTTGTGTCATTGGATGATCAATTAGGTCATTTTCGTCCTCCCTAGGCTTATTCTTGCCCAATTAGGGTTTTTAACCAATCTTGTGCATCCAATAAGTTGAGTTGTTTCATTGGATTAACATTTAGGTCATTTTCGTCCTCCCTAGGCTTATTCTTGTCCAATTAGGGTTTTTAACCAATCTTGTGCATCCAATAAGTTCATTTGTGTCATTGGATTAACATTTAGGTCATTTTCGTCCTCCCTAGGCATATTCTTGTCCAATTAGGGTTTTTAACCAATCTTGTGCTTCCAATAGGTGTGTTTGTGTCATTGGATGATCAATTATGTCATTTTCGTCCTCCCTAGGCTTATTCTTGTCCAATTAGGGTTTTTAACCAATCTTGTGCATCCAATAGGTGTGTTTGTGTCATTGGATGATCAATTAGGTCGTTTTCGTCCTCCCTAGGCTTATTCTTGTCCAATTAGGGTTTTTAACCAATCTTGTGCATCCAATAGGTGTGTTTGTGTCATCGGATGATCAATTAGGTCATTTTCGTCCTACCTAGGCATATTCTTGTCTGATTAGGGTTTTTAACCAATCTTGTGCATCCAATAGGTGTGTTTGTGTCATTGGATGATCAATTAGGTCATTTTCGTCCTCCCTAGGCATATTCTTGTCCAATTAGGGTTTTTAACCAATCTTGTGCATCCAATAGGTGTGTTTGTGTCATTGGATGATCAATTAGGTCATTTTCGTCCTCCATAGGCTTATTCTTGTCCAATTAGGGTTTTTAACCAATCTTGTGCATCCAATAAGTTGAGTTGTGTCATTGGATTAACATTTAGGTCATTTTCGTCCTCCCTAGGCTTATTCTTGTCCAATTAGAGTTTTTAACCAATCTTGTGGATCCAATAGGTGTGTTTGTTTCATTGGATGATCAATTAGGTCATTTTCGTCCTACCTAGGCATATTCTTGTCCGATTAGGGTTTTTAACCAATCTTGTGCATTCAATAGGTGTGTTTGTGTCATTGGATGATCAATTAGGTCATTTTCGTCCTCCCTAGGCATATTCTTGTCCAATTAGGGTTTTTAACCAATCTTGTGCATCCAATAGGTGTGTTTGTGTCATTGGATGATCAATTAGGTCATTTTCGTCCTCCCTAGGCTTATTCTTGTCCAATTAGGGTTTTTAACCAATCTTGTGCATCCAATAGGTGTGTTTGTGTCATTGGATGATCAATTAGGTCGTTTTTGTCGTCCCTAGGCTTATTCTTGTCCAATTAGGGTTTTTAACCAATCTTGTGCATCCAATAGGTGTGTTTGTGTCATTGGATGATCAATTAGGTCAATTTCGTCCTACCTAGAATTATTCTTGTCAAATTAGGGTTTTTAATCAATCTTGTGCATCCAATAACTTTGTTTGTGTCATTGAATTAATATTTAGGTCATTTTCGTCCTCCCTAGGCATATTCTTGTCCAATTAGGGTTTTTAACCAATCTTGTGCATCCAATAGGTGTGTTTGTGTCATTGGATGATCAATTAGGTCATTTTCGTCCTACCTAGACTTATTCTTGTCAGATTAGGGTTTTTAATCAATCTTGTTCATCCAATAACTTTGTTTGTGTCATTGAATTAATATTTAGGTCATTTTCGTCCTCCCTAGGCATATTCTTGTCCAATTAGGGTTTTTAACCAATCTTGTGCATCCAATAGGTGTGTTTGTGTCATTGGATGATCAATTAGGTTATTTTCGTCCTTCCTAGGCTTACTCTTGTCCAATTAGGGTTTTTAACCAATGTTGTGCATCCAATAAGTTCATTTGTGTCATTGGATTAACATTTAGGTCATTTTCGTCCTCCCTAGGCATATTCTTGTCTAATTAGGGTTTTTAACCAATCTTGTGCATCCAATAGGTGTGTTTGTGTCATTAGATGATCCATTAGGTCATTTTCGTCCTACCTAGACTTATTCTTGTCAAATTAGGGTTTTTAATCAATCTTGTGCATTTAATAACTTTGTTTGTGTCATTGAATTAATATTTCGGTCATTTTCGTCCTCCCTAGGCATATTCTTGTCCAATTAGGGTTTTTAACCAATCTTGTGCATCCAATAGGTGTGTTTGTGTCATTGGATGATCAATTAGGTCACATTGATCCTCCCTAGGCTTATTCTTGTCCAATTAGGGTTTTTAACCAATCTTGTGCATTCAATAGGAGTGTTTGTGTCATTGGATGATCAATTAGGTTATTTTCGTCCTTCCTAGGCTTACTCTTGTCCAATTAGGGTTTTTAACCGATGTTGTGCATCCAATAAGTTCATTTGTGTCATTGGATTAACATTTAGGTCATTTTCGTCCTCCTTAGGCATATTCTTGTCCAATTAGGGTTTTTAACCAATCTTGTGCATCCAATAGGTGTGTTTGTGTCATTGGATGATCAATTAGGTCATTTTCGTCCTACCTAGACTAATTCTTGTCAAATTAGGGTTTTTAATCAATCTTGTGCATCCAATAACTTTGTTTGTGTCATTGAATTAATATTTAGGTCATTTTCGTCCTCCCTAGGCATATTCTTGTCCAATTAGGGTTTTTAACCAATCTTGTGCATCCAATAGGTGTGTTTGTGTCATTGGATGATCAATTAGGTCATTTTTGTCCTACCTAGACTTATTCTTGTCAAATTAGGGTTTTTAATCAATCTTGTGCATCCGATAACTTTGTTTGTGTCACTGAATTAATATTTAGGTCATTTTCGTCCTCCCTAGGCATATTCTTGTCCAATTAGGGTTTTTAACCAATCTTGTGCATCCAATAGGTGTGTTTGTGTCATTGGATGATCAATTAGGTTATTTTCGTCCTTCCTAGGCTTACTCTTGTCCAATTAGGGTTTTTAACCAATGTTGTGCATCCAATAAGTTCATTTGTGTCATTGGATTAACATTTAGGTCATTTTCGTCCTCCCTAGGCATATTCTTGTCCAATTAGGGTTTTTAACCAATCTTGTGCATCCAATAGGTGTGTTTGTGTCATTGGATGATCAATTAGGTCATTTTCGTCCTCCCTAGGCTTATTCTTGTCCAATTAGGGTTTTTAACCAATCTTGTGCATCTAATAGGTGTGTTTGTGTCATTGGATGATCAATTAGGTCATTTTCGTCCTCACTAGGCTTATTCTTGTCCAATTAGGGTTTTTAACCAATCTTGTGCATCCAATAAGTTCATTTGTGTCATTGGATTAACATTTAGGTCATTTTCGTCCTCCCTAGGCATATTCTTGTCCAATTAGGGTTTTTAACCAATCTTGTGCTTCCAATAGGTGTGTTTGTGTCATTGGATAATCAATTAGGTCATTTTCTTCCTCCCTAGGCTTATTCTTGTCCAATTAGGGTTTTTAACCAATCTTGTGCATCCAATAAGTTTGTTTGTGTCATTGAATTAATATTTAGGTCATTTTCGTCCTCCCTAGGCATATTCTTGTCCAATTAGGGTTTTTAACCAATCTTGTGCATCCAATAGGTGTGTTTGTGTCATTGGATGATCAATTAGGTCATTTTCGTCCTCCCTAGGCTTATTCTTGTCCAATTAGGGTTTTTAACCAATCTTGTGCATCCAATAAGTTTGTTTGTGTCATTGGATGATCAATTAGGTCATTTTCGTCCTCCCTAGGCATATTATTGTCCAATTAGGGTTTTTAACCAATCTTGTGCATCCAATAAGTTCATTTGTGTTATTGGATTAACATTTAGGTCATATTCGTCCTCCCTAGGCATATTCTTGTCCAATTAGGGTTTTTAACCAATCTTGTGCATCCAATAGGTGTGTTTGTGTCATTGGGTGATCAATTAGGTCATTTTCGTCCTCCCTAGGCTTATTCTTGTCCAATTAGGGTTTTTAACCAATCTTGTGCATCCAATAGGTGTGTTTGTGTCATTGGATTAACATTTAGGTCATTTTCGTCCTCCCTAGGCTTATTCTTGTCCAATTAGGGCTTTTAACCAATCTTGTGCATCCAATAAGTGGAGTTGTGTCATTGGATTCACATTTAGGTCATTTTCGTCCTCCGTAGGCTTATTCTTGTCCAATTAGGGTTTTTAACCAATCTTGTGCATCGAATAGGTGTGTTTGTGTCATTGGATGATCAATTAGGTCATTTTCGTCCTTCCTAGGCATAATCTTTTCCAATTAGGGTTTTTAACCAATCTTGTGCATCCAATAGGTGTGTTTGTGTCATTGGATGATCAATTAGGTCATTTCCGTCCTCCCTATGCTTATTCTTGTCCAATTAGGGTTTTTAACCAATCTTGTGCATCCAATAAGTTTGTTTGTGTCATTGAATTAATATTTAGGTCATTTTCGTCCTCCCTAGGCATAATCTTGTCCAATTAGGGTTTTTAACCAATCTTGTGCATCCAATAGGTGTGTTTGTGTCATTGGATGATCAATTAGGTCATTTTCGTCCTCCCTAGGCTTATTCTTGTCCAATTAGGGTTTTTAACCAATCTTGTGCATCCAATAACTTTGTTGTGTCATTGAATTAATATTTAGGTCATTTTCGTCCTCCCTAGGCATATTCTTGTCCAATTAGGGTTTTTAACCAATCTTGTGCATCCAATAGGTGTGTTTGTGTCATTGGATGATCAATTAGGTCATTTTCGCCCTCCCTAGGCTTATTCTTGTCCAATTAGGGTTTTGAACCAATCTTGTGCATCCAATAACTTTGATTGTGTCATTGAATTAATATTTAGGTCATTTTCGTCCTCCCTAGGCATATTCTTGTCCAATTAGGGTTTTTAACCAATCTTGTGCATCCAATAGGTGTGTTTGTGTCATTGGATGATCAATTAGGTCATTTTCGTCCTCCCTAGGCTTATTCTTGTCCAATTAGGGTTTTTAACCAATCTTGTGCATCCAATAACTTTGTTTGTGTCGTTGAATTAATATTTAGGTCATTTTCGTCCTCATTAGGCATATTCTTGTCCAATTAGGGTTTTTAACCAATCTTGTGCATCCAATAGGTGTGTTTGTGTCATTGGATGATCAATTAGGTCATTTTCGTCCTCCCTAGGCTTATTCTTGTCCAATTAGGGTTTTTAACCAATCTTGTGCATCCAATAACTTTGTTTGTGTCATTGAATTAATATTTAGGTCATTTTCGTCCTCCCTAGGCATATTCTTGTCCAATTAGGGTTTTTAACCAATCTTGTGCATCCAATAGGTGTGTTTGTGTCATTGGATGATCAATTAGGTCATTTTCGTTCCCCCTAGGCTTATTCTTGTCCAATTAGGGTTTTTCACCAATCTTGTGCATCCAATAACTTTGTTTGTGTCATTGAATTAATATTTAGGTCATTTTCGTCCTCCCTAGGCATATTCTTGTCCAATTAGGGTTTTTAACCAATCTTGTGCATCCAATAGGTGTGTTTGTGTCATTGGATGATCAATTAGGTCATTTTCGTCCTCCCTAGGCTTATTCTTGTCCAATTAGGGTTTTTAACCAATCTTGTGCATCCAATAACTTTGTTTGTGTCATTGAATTAATATTTAGGTCATTTTCGTCCTCCCTAGGCATATTCTTGTCCAATTAGGGTTTTTAACCAATCTTGTGCATCCAATAGGTGTGTTTGTGTCATTGGATGATCAATTAGGTCATTTTCGTCCTCCCTAGGCTTATTCTTGTCCAATTAGGGTTTTTAACCAATCTTGTTCATCCAATAGGTGTGTTTGTGTCAATGGATGATCAATTAGGTCGTTTTCGTCGTCCCTAGGCTTATTCATGTCCAATTAGGGTTTTTAACCAATCTTGTGCATCCAATAGGTGTGTTTGTGTCATTGGATGATCAATTAGGTCATTTTCGTCCTACCTAGACTTATTCTTGTCAAATTAGGGTTTTTAATCAATCTTGTGCATCCAATAACTTTGTTTGTGTCATTGAATTAATATTTAGGTCATTTTCGTCCTCCCTAGGCATATTCTTGTCCAATTAGGGTTTTTAACCAATCTTGTGCATCCAATAGGTGTGTTTGTGTCATTGGATGATCAATTAGGTCATTTTCGTCCTCCCTAGGCTTATTCTTGTCCAATTAGGGTTTTTAACCAATCTTGTGCATCTAATAGGTGTGTATGTGTTATTGGATGATCAATTAGGTCATTTTCGTCCTCCCTAGGCTTTTTCTTGTCCAATTAGGGTTTTTAACCAATCTTGTGCATCCGATAAGTTTGTTTGTGTCATTAAATTAATATTTAGGTCATTTTCGTCCTCCCTAAGCATATTCTTGTCCAATTAGGGTTTTTAACCAATCTTATGCATCCAATAGGTGTGTTTGTGTCATTGGATGATCAATTAGGTCATTTTCGTCCTCCCTAGGCATATTCTTGTCCAATTAGGGTTTTTAACCAATCTTGTGCATCCAATAGGTGTGTTTGTGTCATTGGATGATCAATTAGGTCATTTTCGTCCTCCCTAGGCTTATTCTTGTCCAATTAGGGTTTTTAACCAATCTTGTGCATCCAATAGGTGTGTTTGTGTCATTGGATGATCAATTAGGTCATATTCGTCCTCCCTAGGCTTATTCTTGTCCATTTATGGTTTTTAACCAATCTTGTGCATCCAATAGGTGTGTTTGTGTCATTGGATGATCACTTAGGTCATTTTCGTCCTCCCTAGGCTTATTCTTGTCCAATTAGGGTTTTTAACCGATCTTGTGCATCCAATAGGTGTGTTTGTGTCATTGGATGATCAATTAGGTCATTTTCGTCCTCCCTAGGCTTATTCTTGACCAATTAGGGTTTTTAACCAATCTTGTGCATCCAATAGGTGTGTTTGTGTCATTGGATGATCAATTAAGTCATTTTCGTCATCCCTAGGCATATGCTGGTCCAATTAGGGTTTTTAACCAATCTTGTGCATCCAATAGGTGTGTTTGTGTCATTGGATGATCAATTAGGTCATTTTCGTCCTCCCTAGGCTTATTCTTGTCCAATTAGGGTTTTTAACCAATCTTGTGCATCCAATAGGTGTGTTTGTGTCATTGGATGATCAATTAGGTCAT
Organism: Cicer pinnatifidum; assembly: GCA_037974775.1. NCBI lineage: Eukaryota > Viridiplantae > Streptophyta > Magnoliopsida > Fabales > Fabaceae > Cicer > Cicer pinnatifidum. The sequence goes on along the minus strand of JBBPBR010001607.1, from coordinate 69,555 downwards.
TTTCGTCCTCCCTAGGCATATTCTGGTCCAATTAGGGTTTTTAACCAATCTTGTGCATCTAATAGGTGTGTTTGTGTCATTGGATGATCAATTAGGTCATTTTCGTCCTCCCTAGGCTTATTCTTGTCCAATTAGGGTTTTTAACCAATCTTGTGCATCTAATAGGTGTGTTTGTGTCATTGGACGATCAATTAGGTCATTTACGTCCTCCCTAGGCTTATGCTTCTCCAATTAGGGTTTTTAAACAATCTTGTGCATCCAATAGGTGTGTTTGTGTCATTGGATAATTAATTAGATCATTTTCGTCCTCCCTAAGCATATTCTTGTCCAATTAGGGTTTTTAACCAATCTTGTGCATCCAATAGGTGTGTTTGTGTCATTGGATGATCAATTAGGTCATTTTCGTCCTCCCTAGGCATATTCTTGTCCAATTAGGGTTTTTAACCAATCTTGTGCATCCAATAGGTGTGTTTGTGTCATTGGATGATCAATTAGGTCATTTTCGTCCTCCCTAGGCATATTCTTGTCCAATTAGGGTTTTTAAACAATCTTGTGCATCCAATAGGTGTGTTTGTGTCATTGGATAATTAATTAGGTCATTTTCGTCCTCCCTAAGCATATTCTTGTCCAATTAGGGTTTTTAACCAATCTTGTGCATCCAATAGGTGTGTTTGTGTCATTGGATGATCAATTAGGTCATTTTCGTCCTCCCTAGGCTTATTCTTGTCCAATTAGGGTTTTTAACCAATCTTGTGCATCCAATAAGTTGAGTTGTGTCATTGGATTAACATTTAGGTCATTTTGTCCTCCCTAGGCTTATTCTTGTCCAATTAGGGTTTTTAACCAATCTTGTGCATCCAATAGGTGTGTTTGTGTCATTGGATGATCAATTAGGTCATTTTCGTCCTCCATAGGCTTATTCTTGTCCAATTAGGGTTTTTAACCAATCTTGTGCATCTAATAGCTGTGTTTGTGTCATTGGATGATCAGTTAGGTCATTTTCGTCCTCCCTAGGCTTATACTTGCCCAATTAGGGTTTTTAACCAATCTTGTGCATCCAATAGGTGTGTTTGTGTAATTGGATGATCAATTAGGTCATTTTCGTCCTCCCTAGGCTTATTCTTGTCCAATTAGGGTTTTTAAACAATCTTGTGCTTCCAATACGTGTGTTTGTGTCATTGGATGATCAATTAGGTCATTTTCGTCCTTCCTAGGCATATTCTTGTCCAATTAGGATTTTAAACCAGTCTTGTGCATCCAATAGGTGTGTTTGTGTCATTGGATGATCAATTAGGTCATATTCGTCCTCCCAAGGCTAATTCTTGTCCAATTAGGGTTTTTAACCAATCTTGTGCATCCAATAAGTTCATTTGTGTCATTGGATTAACATTTAGTTCATTTTCGTCCTCCCTAGGCATATTCTTGTCCAATGAGGGTTTTTAACCGATCTTGTGCATCCAATAGGTGTGTTTGTGTCATTGGATGATCAATTAGGTCATTTTCGTCCTCCCTAGGCTTATTCTTGTCCAATTAGGGTTTTTAACCAATCTTGTGCATCCAATAAGTTCATTTGTGTTATTGGATTAACATTTAGGTCATTTTCGCCTTCCCTAGGCATATTCTTGTCCAATTAGGGTTTTTAACCAATCTTGTGCATCCAATAAGTTGAGTTGTGTCATTGGATTCACATTTAGGTCATTTTCGTCCTCCCTAGGCTTATTCTTGTCCAATTTGGGTTTTTAACCAATCTTGTGCATCCAATAGGTGTGTTTGCGTCATTGGATGATCAATTAGGTCATTTTCATCCTCCCTAGGCTTATTCTTGTCCAATTAGGGTTTTGAACCAATCTTGTGCATCCAATAGGTGTGTTTGTGGCAATGGATGATCAATTAGGTCATTTTCGTCCTCCCTAGGCTTATTCTTGTCCAATTAGGGTTTTTAACCAATCTTGTGTATCCAATAGGTGCGTTTGTGTCATTGGATGATCAATTAGGTCATTTTCGTCCTCCCTATGCTTAATCTTGTCCAATTAGGGTTTTTAACCAATCTTGTGCATCCAGTAAGTTCATTTGTGTCATTGGATTAACATTTAGGTCATTTTCGTCCTCCCTAGGCATATTCTTGTCCAATTAGGGTTTTTAACCAATCTTGTGCATCCAATAGGTGTGTTTGTGTCATTGGATGATCAATTAGGTCATTTTCGTCCTCCTTAGGCTTATTCTTGACCAATTAGGGTTTTTAACCAATCTTGTGCATCCAATAAGTTGAGTTGTGTCATTGGATTAGCATTTAGGTCATTTTCGTCCTACCTAGGCATATTCTTGTCCAATTAGGGTTTTGAACCAATCTTGTGCTTCCAATAGGTGTGTTTGTGTCATTGGATGATCAATTAGGTCATTTTCGTCCTCCCTAGGCTTATTCTTGTCCAATTAGGGTTTTCAACCAATCTTGTGCATCCAATAACTTTGTTTGTGTCATTGAATTAATATTTAGGTTATTTTCGTCCTCCCTAGGCATATTCTTGTCCAATTAGGGTTTTTAACCAATCATGTGCATCCAACAAGTTTGTTTATGTCATTGAATTAATATTTAGGTCATTTTCGTCCACCCTAAGCATATTCTTGTCCAATTAGGGTTTTTAACCAATCTTGTGCATCCAATAGGTGTGTTTGTGTCATTGGATGATCAATTAGGTCATTTTCGTCCTCCCTAGGCTTATTCTTGTCCAATTAGGGTTTTTAACCAATCTTGTGCATCCAATAGGTGTGTTTGTGTCATTGGATGATCAATTAGGTCATTTTCGTCCTCCCTAGGCTTATTCTTGTCCAAGTAGGGTTCTAAACCAATCTTGTGCATACAATAACTTTGTTTTTGTCATTGAATTAATATTTAGGTCATTTTCGTCCTCCCTAGGCATATTCTTGTCCAATTAGGGTTTTTAACCAATCTTGTGCATCCAATAGGTGTGTTTGTGTCATTGGATGATCAATTAGGTCATTTTCGTCCTCCCTAGGCTTATTCTTGTCCAATTAGGGTTTTTAACCAATCTTGTGCATCCAATAAGTTGAGTTGTGTCATTGGATTAAGATTTAGGTCATTTTCGTTCTCCCTAGGCTTATTGTTGTCCAATTAGGGTTTTTAACCAATCTTTTGCATCCAATAAGTTCATTTGTGTTATTGGATTAACATTTAGGTCATATTCGTCCTCCCTAGGCATATTCTTGTCCAATTAGGGTTTTTAACCAATCTTGTGCATCCAATAGGTGTGTTTGTGTCATTGGATGATCAATTAGGTCATTTTCGTCCTCCCTAGGCATATTCTTGTCCAATTAGGGTTTTTAACCAATCTTGTGCATCCAATAGGTGTGTTTGTGTCATTGGATGATCAATTAGGTCATTTTCGTCCTCCCTAGGCTTATTCTTGTCCAATTAGGGTTTTTAACCAATCTTGTGCATCCAATAGGTGTGTTTGTGTCATTGGATGATTAATTAGGTCGTTTTCGTCGTCCCTAGGCTTATTCTTGTCCAATTAGGGTTTTTAACCAATCTTGTGCATCCAATAGGTGTGTTTGTGTCATTGGATGATCAATTAGTTCATTTTCGTCCTACCTAGACTTATTCTTGTCAAATTAGGGTTTTTAATCAATCTTGTGCATCCAATAACTTTGTTTGTGTCATTGAATTAATATTTAGGTCATTTTCGTCCTCCCTAGGCATATTCTTGTCCAATTAGGGTTTTTAACCAATCTTGTGCATCCAATAGGTGTGTTTGTGTCATTGGATGATCAATTAGGTCATTTTCGTCCTACCTAGACTTATTCTTGTCAAATTAGGGTTTTTAATCAATCTTGTGCATCCAATAACTTTGTTTGTGTCATTGAATTAATATTTAGGTCATTTTCGTCCTCCCTAGGCATATTCTTGTCCAATTAGGGTTTTTAACCAATCTTGTGCATCCAATAGGTGTGTTTGTGTCATTGGATGATCAATTAGGTCATTTTCGTCCTACCAAGACTTATTGTTGTCAAATTAGGGTTTTTAATCAATCTTGTGCATCCAATAACTTTGTTTGTGTCATTGAATTAATATTTAGGTCATTTTCGTCCTCCCTAGGCATATTCTTGTCCAATTAGGGTTTTTAACCAATCTTGTGCATCCAATAGGTGTGTTTGTGTCATTGGATGATCAATTAGGTCATTTTCGTCCTCCCTAGGCACATTCTTGTCCAATTAGGGTTTTTAACCAATTTTGTGCATCCAATAAGTTTGTTTATGTCATTGAATTAATATTTAGGTCATTTTCGTCCTCCCTAGGAATATTCTTGTCCAATTAGGGTTTTTATCCAATCTTGTGCATCCAATAGGTGTGTTTGTGTCATTGGATGATCAATTAGGTCATTTTCGTCCTCCCTAGGCTTATTCTTGTCCAATTAGGGTTTTTAACCAATCTTGTGCATCCAATAAGTTTGTTTATGTCATTGAATTAATATTTAGGTCATTTTCGTCCTCCCTAGGCATATTCTTGTCCAATTAGGGTTTTTAACCAATCTTGTGCATCCAATAGGTGTGTTTGTGTCATTGGATGATCAATTAGGTCATTTTCGTCCTCCCTAGGCATATTCTTGTCCAATTAGGGTTTTTAACCAATCTTGTGCATCCAATAGGTGTGTTTGTGGCAATGGATGATCAATTTGGTCGTTTTCGTCCTCCCTAGGCTTATTCTTGTCCAATTAGGGTTTTTAACCAATCTTGTGCATCCAACAAGTTTGTTTATGTCATTGAATTAATATTTAGGTCATTTTCGTCCTCCCTAGGCATATTCTTGTCCAATTAGGGTTTTTAACCAATCTTGTGCATCCAATAGGTGTGTTTGTGTCATTGGATGATCAATTAGGTCATTTTCGTCCTCCCTAGGCATATTCTTGTCCAATTAGGGTTTTTATACAATCTTGTGCATCCAATAGGTGTGTTTGTGGCAATGGATGATCAATTAGGTAATTTTCGTCCTCCCTAGGCTTATTCTTGTCCAATTAGGGTTTTTAACCAATCTTGTGCATCCAATAAGTTTGTTTGTGTCATTGAATTAATATTTAGGTCATTTTCGTCCTCCCTAGGCATATTCTTGTCCAATTAGGGTTTTTAACCAATCTTGTGCATCCAATAGGTGTGTTTGTGTCATTGGATGATCAATTAGGTCATTTTCGTCCTACCTAGACTTATTCTTGTCAAATTAGGGTTTTTAATCAATCTTGTGCATCCAATAACTTTGTTTGTGTCATTGAATTAATATTTAGGTCATTTTCCTCCTCCCTAGGCATATTCTTGTCCAATTAGGGTTTTTAACCAATCTTGTGCATCCAATAGGTGTGTTTGTGTCATTGGATGATCAATTAGGTCATTTTCGTCCTTCCTAGGCTTACTCTTGTCCAATTAGGGTTTTTAACCAATGTTGTGCATCCAATAAGTTCATTTGTGTCATTGGATTAACATTTAGGTCATTTTTGTCCTCCCTAGGCATATTCTTGTCCAATTAGGGTTTTTAACCAATCTTGTGCATCCAATAGGTGTGTTTGTGTCATTGGATGATCAATTAGGTCATTTTCGTCCTCCCTAGGCTTATTCTTGTCCAATTAGGGTTTTTAACCACTCTTGGGCATCCGATAAGTTTGTTTGTGTCATTGAATTAATATTTAGGTCATTTTCGTCCTCCCTAGGCATATTCTTGTCCAATTAGGGTTTTTAACCAATCTTGTGCATCCAATAGGTGTGTTTGTGTCATTGGATGATCAATTAGGTCATTTTCGTCCTCCTTGGGCTTATTCTTGTCCAATTAGGGTTTTTAACCGATCTTTTGTATCCAATAGGTGTGTTTGTGTCATTGGATGATCAATTAGGTCATTTTCGTCCTCCCTAGGCATATTCTTGTCCAATTAGGGTTTTTAACCAATCTTGTGCATCCAATAGGTGTGTTTGTGTCATTGGATGATCAATTAGGTCATTTTCGTCCTCCCTAGACTTATTCTTGTCCAATTAGGGTTTTTAACCAATATTGTACATCTAATAAGTTCATTTGTGTCATTGGATTAACATTTAGGTGATTTTCGTCCTCCCTAGGCATATTCTTGTCCAATTAGAGTTTTTAACCCATCTTGTGCATCCAATAGGTGTGTTTGTGTCATTGGATGATCAATTAGGTCACTTTCGTCCTCCCTAGGCTTATTCTTGTCCAATTAGTGTTTTTAACCGATCTTGTGCATCCAATAGGTGTGTTTGTGTCATTGGATGATCAATTAGGTCATTTTCGTCCTCCCTAGGCATATTCTTGTCCAATTAGGGTTTTTAACCAATCTTGTGCATCCAATAGGTGTGTTTGTGTCATTGGATGATCAATTAGGTCATTTTCGTCCTCCCTAGCCTTATTCTTGTCAAATTAGGGTTTTTAACCAATCTTGTGCATCCAATAACTTTGTTTGTGTCATTGAATTAATATTTAGGTCATTTTCGTCCTCCCTAGGCATATTCTTGTCCAATTAGGGTTTTTAACCAATCTTGTGCATCCAATAGGTGTGTTTGTGTCATTGGATGATCAATTAGGTCATTTTCGTCTTCCCTAGGATTATTCTTGTCCAATTAGGGTTTTTAACCAATCTTGTGCATCCAATAAGTTTGTCTGTGTCATTGAATTAATATTTAGGTCATTTTCGTCCTCCCTAGGCATATTCTTGTCCAATTAGGGTTTTTAACCAATCTTGTGCATCCAATAGGTGTGTTTGTGTCATTGGATGATCAATTAGGTCATTTTCGTCCTCCCTAGGCTTATTCTTGTCCAATTAGGGTTTTTAACCAATCTTGTGCATCCAATAACTTTGTTTGTGTCATTGAATTAATATTTAGGTCATTTTCGTCCTCCCTAGGCATATTCTTGTCCAATTAGGGTTTTTAACCAATCTTGTGCATCCAATAGGTGTGTTTGTGTCATTGGATGATCAATTAGGTCATTTTCGTTCCCCCTAGGCTTATTCTTGTCCAATTAGGGTTTTTCACCAATCTTGTGCATCCAATAACTTTGTTTGTGTCATTGAATTAATATTTAGGTCATTTTCGTCCTCCCTAGGCATATTCTTGTCCAATTAGGGTTTTTAACCAATCTTGTGCATCCAATAGGTGTGTTTGTGTCATTGGATGATCAATTAGGTCATTTTCGTCCTCCCTAGGCTTATTCTTGTCCAATTAGGGTTTTTAACCAATCTTGTGCATCCAATAACTTTGTTTGTGTCATTGAATTAATATTTAGGTCATTTTCGTCCTCCCTAGGCATATTCTTGTCCAATTAGGGTTTTTAACCAATCTTGTGCATCCAATAGGTGTGTTTGTGTCATTGGATGATCAATTAGGTCATTTTCGTCCTCCCTAGGCTTATTCTTGTCCAATTAGGGTTTTTAACCAATCTTGTTCATCCAATAGGTGTGTTTGTGTCAATGGATGATCAATTAGGTCGTTTTCGTCGTCCCTAGGCTTATTCATGTCCAATTAGGGTTTTTAACCAATCTTGTGCATCCAATAGGTGTGTTTGTGTCATTGGATGATCAATTAGGTCATTTTCGTCCTACCTAGACTTATTCTTGTCAAATTAGGGTTTTTAATCAATCTTGTGCATCCAATAACTTTGTTTGTGTCATTGAATTAATATTTAGGTCATTTTCGTCCTCCCTAGGCATATTCTTGTCCAATTAGGGTTTTTAACCAATCTTGTGCATCCAATAGGTGTGTTTGTGTCATTGGATGATCAATTAGGTCATTTTCGTCCTCCCTAGGCTTATTCTTGTCCAATTAGGGTTTTTAACCAATCTTGTGCATCTAATAGGTGTGTTTGTGTCATTGAATTAATATTTAGGTCATTTTCGTCCTCCCTAGGCATATTCTTGTCCAATTAGGGTTTTTAACCAATCTTGTGCATCCAATAGGTGTGTTTGTGTCATTGGATGATCAATTAGGTCATTTACGTCCTCCCTAGGCTTATTCTTGTCCAATTAGGGTTTTTAACCAATCTTGTGCATCCAATAACTTTGTTTATGTCATTGAATTAATATTTAGGTCATTTTCGTCCTCCCTAGGCATATTCTTGTCCAATTAGGGTTTTTAACCAATCTTGTGCATCCAATAGGTGTGTTTGTGTCATTGGATGATCAATTAGGTCATTTTCGTCCTCCCTAGGCTTATTCTTGTCCAATTAGGGTTTTTAACCAATCTTGTGCATCTAATAGGTGTGTTTGTGTCATTGGATGATCAATTAGGTCATTTTCGTCCTCCCAAAGCTTATTCTTGTCCAATTAGGGTTTTTAACCAATGTTGTGCATCCGATAAGTTTGTTTGTGTCATTGAATTAATATTTAGGTCATTTTCGTCCTCCCTAGGCATATTCTTGTCCAATTAGGGTTTTTAACCAATCTTGTGCATCCAATAGGTGTGTTTGTGTCATTGGATGATCAATTAGGTCATTTTCGTCCTCCCTAGGCTTATTCTTGTCCAATTAGGATTTTTAACCAATCTTGTGCATACGATAAGTTTGTTTGCGTCATTGAATTAATATTTAGGTCATTTTCGTCCTCCCTAGGCATATTCTTGTCCAATTAGGGTTTTTAACCAATCTTGTGCATCCAATAGGTGTGTTTGTGTCATTGGATGATCAATTAGGTCATTTTCGTCCTCCCTAGGCTTATTCTTGTCCAATTAGGGTTTTTAACCGATCTTGTGCATCCCATAGGTGTGTTTGTGTCATTGGATGATCAATTAGGTCATTTTCGTCCTCCCTAGGCATATTCTTGTCCAATTAGGGTTTTTAACCAATCTTGTGCATCCAATAGGTGTGTTTGTGTCATTGGATGATCAATTAGGTTATTTTCGTCCTCCCTAGGCTTATTCTTGTCCAATTAGGGTATTTAACCAATCTTGTGCATCCAATACGTTCATTTGTGTCATTGAATTAACATTTAGGTCATTTTCGTCCTCCCTAGGCATATTCTTGTCCAATTAGGGTTTTTAACCAATCTTGTGCATCCAATAGGTGTGTTTGTGTCATTGGATGATCAATTAGGTTATTTTCGTCCTTCCTAGGCTTACTCTTGTCCAATTAGGGTTTTTTACCAGTGTTGTGCATCCAATAAGTTCATTTGTGTCATTGGATTAACATTTAGGTCATTTTCGTCCTCCCTAGACATATTCTTGTCCAATTAGGGTTTTCAACCAATCTTGTGCATCCAATAACTTTGTTTGTGTCATTGAATTAATATTTAGGTCATTTTCGTCCTCCCTAGGCATATTCTTGTCCAATTAGGGTTTTTAACCAATCTTGTGCATCCAATAGGTGTGTTTGTGTCATTGGATGATCAATTAGGTCATTTTCGTCCTCCCTAGGCATATTCTTGTCCAATTAGGGTTTTTAACCAATCTTGTGCATCCAATAGGTGTGTTTGTGTCATTGGATGATCAATTAGGTTATTTTCGTCCTCCCAAGACATATTGTTGTCCAATTAGGATTTTTAACCAATCTTGTGCATCCAATAGGTGTGTTTGTGTCATTGGATGATCAATTAGGTCATTTTCGTCCTCCCTAGGCTTATTCTTGTCCAATTAGGGTTTTTAACCAATCTTATGCATCCAATAAGTTTGTTTGTGTCATTGAATTAATATTTAGGTCATTTTCGTCCTCCCTAGGCATATTCTTGTCCAATTAGGGTTTGTAACCAATCTTGTGCATCCAATAGGTGTGTTTGTGTCATTGGATGATCAATTAGGTCATTTTCGTCCTCCCTAGGCATATTCTTGTCCAATTAGGGTTTTTAACCAATCTTGTGCATCCAATAGGTGTGTTTGTGTCATTGGATGATCAATTAGGTCATTTTCGTCCTCCCTAGGCATATTATTGTCCAATTAGGGTTTTTAACCAATCTTCTGCATCCAACAGGTGTGTTTGTGTCATTGGATGATCAATTAGGTCATTTTCGTCCTCCCTAGGCATATTCTTGTCCAATTAGGGTTTTTAACCAATCTTGTGCATCCAATAGGTGTGTTTGTGTCATTGGATGATCAATTAGGTCATTTTCGTCCTCCCTAGGCATATTCTTGTTCAACTAGGGTTTTTAACCAATCTTGTGCATCCAATAGGTGTGTTTGTGTCATTGGATTATCAATTAGGTCATTTTCGTCCTCCTTAGGCTTATTCTTGTCCAATTAGGGTTTTTAATCAATCTTGTGCATCCAATAGGTGCGTTTGTGTCATTGGATTATCAATTAGGTCATATTCGTCCTCCCAAGGCTAATTCTTGTCCAATTAGGGTTTTTAACCAATCTTGTGCATCCAATAAGTTCATTTGTGTCATTGGATGATCATTTAGGTCATTTTCGTCCTCCCTAGGCATATTCTGGTCCAATGAGGGTTTTTAACCAATCTTGTGCATCCAATAGGTGTGTTTGTGTCATTGGATGATCAATTAGGTCATTTTCATCCTCCCTAGGCTTATTCTTGTCCAATTAGGGTTTTTAACCAATCTTGTGCATCCAATAAGTTCATTTGTGTTATTGGATTAACATTTAGGTCATTTTCGTCTACCCTAGGCATATTCTTGTCCAATTAGGGTTTTTAACTAATCTTGTGCATCCAATAAGTTGAGTTGTGTCATTGGATTCACATTTAGGTCATTTTCGTCCTCCCTAGGCTTATTCTTGTCCAATTAGGATTTTTAACCAATCTTGTGCATCCAATAGGTGTGTTTGTGTCATTGGATGATCAATTAGGTCATTTTCGTCCTCCCTAGGCATATTCTTGTCCAACTAGGGTTTTTAACCAATCTTGTGCATCCAATAGGTGTGTTTGTGTCATAGGATTATCAATTAGGTCGTTTTCGTCCTCCTTAGGCTTATTCTTGTCCAATTAGGGTTTTTAACCAATCTTGTGCATCCAATAAGTTCATTTGTGTTATTGGATTAACATTTAGGTCATTTTCGTCTTCCCTAGGCATATTCTTGTCCAATTACGGTTTTTAACCAATCTTGTGCATCCAATAAGTTGAGTTGTGTCATTGGATTCACATTTAGGTCATTTTCGTCCTCCCTAGGCTTATTCTTGTCCAATTAGGATTTTTAACCAATCTTGTGCATCCAATAGGTGTGTTTGTGTCATTGGATGATTAATTAGGTCATTTTCGTCCTCCCTAGGCATATTCTTGTCCAACTAGGGTTTTTAACTAATCTTGTGCATCCAATAGGTGTGTTTGTGTCATTGGATTATCAATTAGATCATTTTCGTCCTCCTTAGGCTTATTCTTGTCCAATTAGGGTTTTTAATCAATCTTGTGCATCCAATAGGTGTGTTTGTGTCATTGGATGATCAATTAGGTCATTTTCGTCCTCCCTAGGCTTATTCTTGTCCAATTAAGGTTTTTAACCAATCCTGTGCATCCAATAAGTTCATTTGTGTTATTGGATTAACATTTAGGTCATTTTCGCCTTCCCTAGGCATATTCTTGTCCAATTAGGGTTTTTAACCAATCTTGTGCATCCAATAAGTTGAGTTGTGTCATTGGATTCACATTTAGGTCATTTTCGTCCTCCCTAGGCTTATTCTTGTCCAATTAGGGTTTTTAACCAATCTTGTGAATCCAATAGGTGTGTTTGTGTCATTGGATGATCAATTAGGTCATTTTCGTCCTCCCTAGGCATATTCTTGTCCAATTAGGGTTTTTAACCAATCTTGTGCATCCAATAAGTTCATTTGTGTCATTGGATTAACATTTAGGCCATTCTCGTCCTCCCTAGGCATATTCTTGTCCAATTAGGGTTTTTAACCAATCTTGTGCATCCAATAGGTGTGTTTGTGTCATTGGATGAACAAATAGGTTATTTTCGTCCTCCCTAGGCATATTCTTGTCCAATTAGGGTTTTTAACTAATCTTGTGCATCCAATAAGTTCATTTGTGTCATTGGATGATCAATTAGGTCATTTTCGTCCTCCCTAGGCATATTCTTGTCCAATTAGGGTTTTTAACCAATCTTGTGCATCCAATAGGTGTGTTTGTGTCATTGGATGATCAATTAGGTCATTTTCGTCCTCCCTAGGCTTATTCTTGTCCAATTAGGGTTTTTAACCAATCTTGGGCATCCGATAAGTTTGTTTGTGTCATTGAATTAATATTTAGGTCATTTTCGTCCTCCCTAGGCATATTCTTGTCCAATTAGGGTTTTTAACCAATCTTGTGCATCAAATAGGTGTGTTTGTGTCATTGGATAATCAATTAGGTCATTTTCGTCCTCCCTAGGCTTATTCTTGTCCAATTAGGGTTTTTAACCAATCTTGTTCATCCAATATGTTTGTTTGTGTCATTGGATGATCAATTAGGTCATTTTCGTCCTCCCTAGGCATATTCTTGTCCAATTAGGGTTTTTAACCAATCTTGTGCATCCAATAGGTGTGTTTGTGTCATTGGATGATCAATTAGGTCATTTTCGTCCTCCCTAGGCTTATTCTTGTCCAATTAGGGTTTTTAACCAATCTTGTGCATCTAATAGGTGTGTTTTTGTCATTGGATGATCAATTAGGTCATTTTCGTCCTTCCTAGGCTTATTCTTGTCCAATTAGGGTTTTTAACCAATTTTGTGCATCCGATAAGTTTGTTTGTGTCATTGAATTAATATTTAGGTCATTTTCGTCTTCCCTAGGCATATTCTTGTCCAATTAGGGTTTTTAACCAATCTTGTGCATCCAATAGGTGTGTTTGTGTCATTGGATGATCAATTAGGTCATTTTCTTCCTCCCTAGGCTTATTCTTGTCCAATTAGGGTTTTTAACCAATCTTGTGCATCCGATAAGTTTGTTTGTGTCATTGAATTAATATTTAGGTCATTTTCGTCTTCCCTAGGCATATTCTTGTCCAATTAAGGTTTTTAACCAATCTTGTGCATCCAATAAGTTGAGTTGTGTCATTGGATTAACATTTAGGTCATATTCGTCCTCCCTAGGCTTATTCTTGTCCAATTAGGGTTTTTAACCAATCTTGTGCATCCAATAGGTGTCTTTGTGTCATTGGATGATCAATTAGGTCATTTTCGTCCACCATAGGCTTATTCTTGTCCAATTAGGGTTTTTAACCAATCTTGTGCATCCAATAAGTAGAGTTGTGTCATTGGATTGACATTTAGGTCATTTTCGTCCTCCCTAGGCTTATTCTTGTCCAATTAGGGTTTTTAACCAATCTTGTGCATCCAATAGGTGTGTTTGTGTCATTGGATGATCAATTAGGTCATTTTCGTCCTCCCTAGGCTTATTCTTGTCCAAGTAGGGTTCTAAACCAATCTTGTGCATACAATAACTTTGTTTTTGTCATTGAATTAATATTTAGGTCATTTTCGTCCTCCCTAGGCATATTCTTGTCCAATTAGGGTTTTTAACCAATCTTGTGCATCCAATAGGTGTGTTTGTGTCATTGGATGATCAATTAGGTCATTTTCGTCCTCCCTAGGCTTATTCTTGTCCAATTAGGGTTTTTAACCAATCTTGTGCATCCAATAAGTTTGTTTAGGTCATTGAATTAATATTTAGGTCATTTTCGTCCTCCCTAGGCATATTCTTGTCCAATTAGGGTTTTTAACCAATCTTGTGCATCCAATAGGTGTGTTTGTGTCATTGGATGATCAATTAGGTCATTTTCGTCTTCACTAGGCTTATTCTTGTCCAATTAGGGTTTTTAACCAATCTTGTGCATCCAATAACTTTGTTTGTGTCATTGAATTAATATTTAGGTCATTTTCGTCCTCCCTAGGCATATTCTTGTCCAATTAGGGTTTTTAACCAATCTTGTGCATCCAATAGGTGTGTTTGTGTCATTGGATGATCAATTAGGTCATTTTCGTCCTCCCTAGGTTTATTCTTGTCCAATTATCGTTTTTAACCAATCTTGTGCATCCAATAGGTGTGTTTGTGTCATTGGATGATCAATTAGGTCATTTTCGTCCTCCCTAGGCTTATTCTTGTCCAATTAGGGTTTTTAACCAATCTTGTGCATCCAATAGGTGTGTATGTGTCATTGGATGATCAACTAGGTCATTTTCGTCCTCCCTAGGCTTATTCTTGTCCAATTAGGGTTTTTAATCAATCTTGTGCATCAAATAAGTATGTTTGTGTCATTGAATTAATATTTAGGTCATTTTCGTCCTCCCTAGGCATATTCTTGTCCAATTAGGGTTTTTAACCAATCTTGTGCATCCAATAGGTGTGTTTGTGTCATTGGATGATCAATTAGGTCATTTTCGTCCTCCCTAGGCTTATTCTTGTCCAATTAGGGTTTTTAACCAATCTTGTGAATCGAATTACTTTGTTTGTGTCATTGAATTAATATTTAGGTCATTTTCGTCCTCCCTAGGCATATTCTTGTCCAATTAGGGTTTTTAACCAATCTTGTGCATCCAATAGGTGTGTTTGTGTCATTGGATGATCAATTAGGTCATTTATGTCCTCCCTAGGCATATTCTTGTCCAATTAGGGTTTTCAACCAATCTTGTGCATCCAATAACTTAGTTTGTGTCATTGAATTAATATTTAGGTCATTTTCGTCCTCCCTAGGCATATTCTTGTCCAATTAGGGTTTTTAACCAATCTTGTGCATCCAATAGGTGTGTTTGTGTCATTGGATGATCAATTAGGTCATTTTCGTCCTCCCTATGCTTATTCTTGTCCAATTAGGGTTTTTAACCAATCTTGTGCATCCAATAAGTTCATATGTGTCATTGGATTAACATTTAGGTCATTTTCGTTCTCCCTAGGCATATTCTTGTCCAATTAGGGTTTTTAACCAATCTTGTGCATCCAATAAGTTGACTTGTGTCATTGGATGATCAATTTAGGTCATTTTTGTTCTCCCTAGGCTTATTCTTGTCCAATTAGGGTTTTTAATCAATCTTGTGCATCTGATAGGTGTGTTTGTGTCATTGGATGATCAATTAGGTCATTTTCGTCCTCCCTATGCTTATTCTTGTCCAATTAGGGTTTTTAACCAATCTTGTGCATCCAATAAGTTCATTTGTGTCATTGAATTAATATTTAGGTCATTTTCGTCCTCCCTAGGCATATTCTTGTCCAATTAGGGTTTTTAACCAATCTTGTGCATCCAATAAGTTGAGTTGTGTCATTGGATTCACATTTAGGTCATTTTCGTCCTCCCTAGGCTTATTCTTGTCCAATTAGGGTTTTTAACCAATCTTGTGCATCCAATAGGTGTGTTTAAGTCATTGGATGATCAATTAGGTCATTTTCGTCCTCCCTAGGCTTATTCTTGTCCAATTAGGGTTTTTAACCAATCTTGTGCATCCAATAAGTTCATTTGTGTTATTGGATTAACATTTAGGTCATTTTCGTCTTCCCTAGGCATATTCTTGTCCAATTAGGGTTTTTAACCAATCTTGTGCATCCAATAAGTTGAGTTGTGTCATTGGATTCACATTTAGGTCATTTTCGTCCTCCCTAGGCTTATTCTTGTCCAATTAGGGTTTTTAACCAATCTTGTGCAGCCAATAGGTGTGTTTGTGTCATTGGTTGATCAATTAGGTCATTTTCGTCCTCCCTAGGCATATTCTTGTCCAACTAGGGTTTTTAACCAATCTTGTGCATCCAATAGGTGTGTTTGTGTCATTGGATTATCAATTAGGTCATTTTCGTCCTCCTTAGGCTTATTCTTGTCCAATTAGGGTTTTTAATCAATCTTGTGCATCCAATAGGTGTGTTTGTGTCATTGGATGATCAATTAGGTCATTTTCGTCCTCCCTAGG
Organism: Cicer pinnatifidum; assembly: GCA_037974775.1. Classification (NCBI taxonomy): domain Eukaryota; kingdom Viridiplantae; phylum Streptophyta; class Magnoliopsida; order Fabales; family Fabaceae; genus Cicer; species Cicer pinnatifidum. The sequence continues at coordinate 53,739 of JBBPBR010001607.1, read as the reverse complement.
CTTATTCTTGTCCAATTAAGGTTTTTAACCAATCCTGTGCATCCAATAAGTTCATTTGTGTTATTGGATTAACATTTAGGTCATTTTCGCCTTCCCTAGGCATATTCTTGTCCAATTAGGGTTTTTAACCAATCTTGTGCATCCAATAAGTTGAGTTGTGTCATTGGATTCACATTTAGGTCATTTTCGTCCTCCCTAGGCTTATTCTTGTCCAATTAGGGTTTTTAACCAATCTTGGGCATCCAATAGGTGTGTTTGTGTCATTGGATGATCAATTAGGTCATTTTCGTCCTCCCTAGGCATATTCTTGTTCAACTAGGGTTTTTAACCAATCTTGTGCATCCAATAGGTGTGTTTGTGTCATTGGATTATCAATTAGGTCATTTTCGTCCTCCTTAGGCTTATTCTTGTCCAATTAGGGTTTTTAATCAATCTTGTGCATCCAATAGGTGTGTTTGTGTCAATGGATGATCAATTAGGTCATTTTCGTCCTCCCTAGGCTTATTCTGGTCCAATTAGGGTTTTTAACCAATCTTGTGCATCCAATAAGTTCATTTGTGTCATTGGATTAACATTTAGGTCATTTTCGTTCTCCCTAGGCATATTCTTGTCCAATTAGGGTTTTTAACCAATCTTGTGCTTCCAATAGGTGTGTTTGTGTCATTGGATGATCAATTAGGTCATTTTCGTCCTCCATAGGCTAATTCTTGTCCAATTAGCGTTTTTTTACCAATCTTGTGCATCTAATAGGTGTGTTTGTGTCATTGGATGATCAGTTAGGTCATTTTCGTCCTCCCTAGGCTTATACTTGCCCAATTAGGGTTTTTAACCAATCTTGTGCATCCAATAGGTGTGTTTGTGTCATTGGATGATCAATTTGGTCATTTTCGTCCTCCCTAGGCTTATTCTTGTCCAATTAGGGTTTTTAACCAATCTTGTGCATCCAATAGGTGTGTTTGTGTCATTGGATGATCAATTTAGGTCATTTTCATTCTCCCTATGCATATTCTTGTCCAATTAGGGTTTTTAATCAATCTTGTGCATCCAATAGGTGTGTTTGTGTCATTGGATGATCAATTAGGTCATTTTCGTCCTCCCTAGGCATATTCTTGTCCAATTAGGGTTTTTAACCAATCTTGTGCATCCAATAGGTGTGTTTGTGTCATTGGATGATCAATTAGGTCATTTTCGTCCTCCCTATGCTTATTCTTGTCCAATTAGGGTTTTTAACCAATCTTGTGTATCCAATAAGTTCATTTGTGTCATTGAATTAATATTTAGGTCATTTTCGTCCTCCATAGGCTTATTCTTGTCCAATTAAGGTTTTTAACCAATCTTGTGCATCTAATAGGTGTGTTTGTGTCATTGGATGATCAGTTAGGTCATTTTCGTCCTCCCTAGGCTTATACTTGCCCAATTAGGGTTTTTAACCAATCTTGTGCATCCAATAGGTGTGTTTGTGTCATTGGATGATCAATTAGGTCATTTTCGTCCTCCCTAGGCTTATTCTTGTCCAATTAGGGTTTTTAAACAATCTTGTGCTTCCAATACGTGTGTTTGTGTCATTGGATGATCAATTAGGTCATATTCGTCGTTCCTAGGCATATTCTTGTCCAATTAGGGTTTTTAACCAGTCTTGTGCATCCAATAGGTGCGTTTGTGTCATTGGATGATCAATTAGGTCATATTCGTCCTCCCAAGGCTAATTCTTGTCCAATTAGGGTTTTTAACCAATCTTGTGCATCCAATAAGTTCATTTGTGTCATTGGATGATCATTTAGGTCATTTTCTTCCTCCCTAGGCATATTCTTGTCCAATGAGGGTTTTTAACCAATCTTGTGCATCCAATAGGTGTGTTTGTGTCATTGGATGATCAATTAGGTCATTTTCGTCCTCCCTAGGCTTATTCTTGTCCAATTAGGGTTTTTATCCAATCTTGTGCATCCAATAAGTTCATTTGTGTTATTGGATTAACATTTAGGTCATTTTCGTCTACCCTAGGCATATTCTTGTCCAATTAGGGTTTTTAACTAATCTTGTGCATCCAATAAGTTGAGTAGTGTCATTGGATTCACATTTAGGTCATTTTCGTCCTCCCTAGGCTTATTCTTGTCCAATTAGGATTTTTAACCAATCTTGTGCATCCAATAGGTGTTTTTGTGTCATTGGATGATCAATTAGGTCATTTTCGTCCTCCCTAGGAATATTCTTGTCCAACTAGGGTTTTTAACCAATCTTGTGCATCCAATAGGTGTGTTTGTGTCATAGGATTATCAATTAGGTCATTTTCGTCCTCCTTAGGCTTATTCTTGTCCAATTAGGGTTTTTAACCAATCTTGTGCATCCAATAAGTTCATTTGTGTTATTGGATTAACATTTAGGTCATTTTCGTCTTCCCTAGGTATATTCTTGTCCAATTACGGTATTTAACCAATCTTGTGCATCCAATAAGTTGAGTTGTGTCATTGGATTCACATTTAGGTCATTTTCGTCCTCCCTAGGCTTATTCTTGTCCAATTAGGATTTTTAACCAATCTTGTGCATCCAATAGGTGTGTTTGTGTCATTGGATGATTAATTAGGTCATTTTCGTCCTCCCTAGGCATATTCTTGTCCAACTAGGGTTTTTAACCAATCTTGTGCATCCAATAGGTGTGTTTGTGTCATAGGATTATCAATTAGGTCATTTTCGTCCTCCTTAGGCTTATTCTTGTCCAATTAGGGTTTTTAACCAATCTTGTGCATCCAATAAGTTCATTTGTGTTATTGGATTAACATTTAGGTCATTTTCGTCTTCCCTAGGCATATTCTTGTCCAATTACGGTTTTTAACCAATCTTGTGCATCCAATAAGTTGAGTTGTGTCATTGGATTCACATTTAGGTCATTTTCGTCCTCCCTAGGCTTATTCTTGTCCAATTAGGATTTTTAACCAATCTTGTGCATCCAATAGGTGTGTTTGTGTCATTGGATGATTAATTAGGTCATTTTCGTCCTCCCTAGGCATATTCTTGTCCAACTAGGGTTTTTAACCAATCTTGTGCATCCAATAGGTGTGTTTGTGTCATTGGATTATCAATTAGGTCATTTTCGTCCTCCTTAGGCTTATTCTTGTCCAATTAGGGTTTTTTATCAATCTTTTGCATCCAATAGGTGTGTTTATGTCATTGGATGATCAATTAGGTCATTTTCGTCCTCCCTAGGCTTATTCTTGTCCAATTAGGGTTTTTAACCAATCTTGTGCATCCAATAAGTTCATTTGTGTCATTGAATTAATATTTAGGTCATTTTCGTCCTCCCTAGGCATATTCTTGTCCAATAAGGGTTTTTAACCAATCTTGTGCATCCAATAGGTGTGTTTGTGTCATTGGATGATCAATTAGGTCATTTTCGTCCTCCATAGGCTTATTCTTGTCCAATTAGGGTTTTTTACCAATCTTGTGCGTCTAATAGGTGTGTTTGTGTCATTGGATGATCAGTTAGGTCATTTTCGTCCTCCCTAGGCTTATACTTGCCCAATTAGGGTTTTTAACCAATCTTGTGCATCCAATAGGTGTGCTTGTGTCATTGGATGATCAATTAGGTCATTTTCGTCCTCCCTAGGCTTATTCTTGTCCAATTAGGGTTTTTAAACAATCTTGTGCTTCCAATACGTGTGTTTGTGTCATTGGATGATCAATTAGGTCATTTTCGTCCTTCCTAGGCATATTCTTGTCCAATTAGGGTTTTTAACCAGTCTTGTGCATCCAATAAGTGCGTTTGTGTCATTGGATGATCAATTAGGTCATATTCGTCCTCCCAAGGCTAATTCTTGTCCAATTAGGGTTTTTAACCAATCTTGTGCATCCAATAAGTTCATTTGTGTCATTGGATGATCATTTAGGTCATTTTCAGCCTCCCTAGGCATATTCTTGTCCAATGAGGGTTTTTAACCAATCTTGTGCATCCAATAGGTGTGTTTGTGTCATTGGATGATCAATTAGGTCATTTTCGTCCTCCATAGGCTTATTCTTGTCCAATTAGGGTTTTTAACCAATCTTGTGCATCCAATAAGTTCATTTGTGTTATTGGATTAACATTTAGGTCATTTTCGTCTTCCCTAGGCATATTCTTGTCCAATTAGGGTTTTTAAGCAATCTTGTGCATCCAATAAGTTGAGTTGTGTCATTGGATTCACATTTAGGTCATTTTCGTCCTCCCTAGGCTTATTCTTGTCCAATTAGGGTTTTTAACCAATCTTGTGCATCCAATAGGTGTGTTTGTGTCATTGGATGATCAATTAGGTCATTTTCGTCCTCCTTAGGCTTATTCTTGTCCAATTAGGGTTTTTAACCAATCCTGTACATCCAATAAGTTCATTTGTCTCATTGGATTAACATTTAGGTCATTTTCGTCCTCCCTAGGCATATTCTTGTCCAATTAGGGTTTTTAACCAATCTTGTGCATCCAATAGGTGTGTTTGTGTCATTGGATGATCAATTAGGTCATTTTCGTCCTCCCTATGCTTATTCTTGTCCAATTAGGGTTTTTAACCAATGTTGTGCATCCAATAACTTTGTTTCTGTCATTGAATTAATATTTAGGTCATTTTCGTCCTCCCTAGGCTTATTCTTGTCCAATTAGGGTTTTTAACCAATCTTGTGCATCCAATAAGTTGAGTTGTGTCATTGGATTAACATTTAGGTCATTTTCGTCCTCCCTAGGCTTATTTTGTCCAATTAGGGTTTTTAACCAATCTTGTGCATCCAATAGGTGTGTTTGTGTCATTGGATGATCAATTAGGTCATTTTCGTCCTCCCTAGGCATATTCTTGTCCAATTAGGGTTTTTAACCAATCTTGTGCATCCAATAGGTGTGTTTGTGTCATTGGATGATCAATTAGGTCATTTTCGTCCTCCCTAGGCTTATTCTTGTCCAATTAGGGTTTTTAACCAATCTTGTGCATCCTATAGGTGTGGTTGTGTCATTGGATGATCAATTAGGTCATTTTCGTCCTCCCTATGCTTATTCTTGTCCAACTAGGGTTTTTAACCAATCTTGTGCATCCAATAAGTTTGTTTGTGTCATTGAATTAATATTTAGGTGACTTTCGTCCTCCCTAGGCATATTCTTGTCCAATTAGGGTTTTTAACCAATCTTGTGCATCCAATAGGTGTGTTTGTGTCATTGGATGATCAATTAGGTCATTTTCGTCCTCCCTAGGCATATTCTTGTCCAATTAGGGTTTTTAACCAATCTTGTGCATCCAATAGGTGTGTTTGTGTCATTGGATGATCAATTAGGTCATTTTCGTCCTCCATAGGCATATTCATGTCCAATTAGGGTTTTTAACGAATCTTGTGCATCCAAAAGGTGTGTTTGTGTCATTGGACGATCAATTAGGTCATTTTCGTCCTCCCTAGGCTTATTCTTGTCCAATTAGGGTTTTTAACCAATCTTGTGCATCCAATAAGTTGAGTTGTGTCATTGGATTAACATTTAGGTCATTTTCGTCCTCCTTAGGCTTATTCTTGTCCAATTAGGGTTTTGAACCAATCTTGTGCATCCTATAGGTGTGTTTGTGTCATTGGATGATCAATTTAGGTCATTTTCGTTCTCCCTAGGCATATTCTTGTCCAATTAGGGTTTTTAATCAATCTTGTGCATCCAATAGGTGTGTTTGTGTCATTGGATGATCAATTAGGTCATTTTCGTGCTCCCTAGGCTTATTCTTGTCCAATTAGGGTTTTTAACCAATCTTGTGCATCCAATAAGTTCATTTATGTCATTGGATGATCAATTAGGTCATTTTCGTCCTCCCTAGGCATATTCTTGTCCAACTAGGGTTTTTAACCAATCTTGTGCATCCAATAGGTGTGTTTGTGTCATTGGATGATCAATTAGGTCATTTTCGTCCTCCCTAGGCTTATTCTTGTCCAATTAGGGTTTTTAACCAATCTTGTGCATCCAATAAGTTCATTTGTGTCATTGGATTAACATTTAGGTCATTTTCGTTCTCCCTAGGCATATTCTTGTCCAATTAGGGTTTTGAACCAATCTAGTGCATCCAATTGGTGTGTTTGTGTCATTGGATGATCAATTTAGGTCATTTTCGTTCTCCCTAGGCATATTCTTGTCCAATTAGGGTTTTTAATCAATCTTGTGCATCCAATAGGTGTGTTTGTGTCATTGGATGATCAATTAGGTCATTTTCGTCCTCCCTAGGCATATTCTTGTCCAACTAGGGTTTTTAACCAATCTTGTGCATCCAATAGGTGTGTTTGTGTCATTGGATTATCAATTAGGTCATTTTCGTCCTCCTTAGGCTTATTCTTGTCCAATTAGGGTTTTTAATCAATCTTGTGTATCCAATAGGTGTGTTTGTTTCATTGGATGATCAATTAGGTCATTTTCGTCCTCCCTAGGCTTATTCTTGTCCAATTAGGGTTTTTAACCAATCTTGTGCATCCAATAAGTTCATTTGTGTCATTGGATTAACATTTAGGTCATTTTCGTTCTCCCTAGGCATATTCTTGTCCAATTAGGGTTTTTAACCAATCTTGTGCATCCAATAGGTGTGTTTGTGTCATTGGATGATCAATTTAGATCATTTTCCTTCTCCCTAGGCATATTCTTGTCCAATTAGGGTGTTTAATCAATCTTGTGCATCCAATAGGTGAGTTTGTGTCATTGGATGATCAATTAGGTCATTTTCGTCCTCCCTAGGCATATTCTTGTCCAACTAGGGTTTTTAACCAATCTTGTGCATCCAATAGGTGTGTTTGTGTCATTGGATTATCAATTAGGTCATTTTCGTCCTCCTTAGGCTTATTCTTGTCCAATTAGGGTTTTTAATCAATCTTGTGCATCCAATAGGTGTGTTTGTGTCATTGGATGATCAATTAGGTCATTTTCGTCCTCCCTAGGCTTATTCTTGTCCAATTAGGGTTTTTAACCAATCTTGTGCATCCAATAAGTTCATTTGTGTTATTGGATTAACATTTAGGTCATTTTCGCCTACCCTAGGCATATTCTTGTCCAATTAGGGTTTTTAACCAATCTTGTGCATCCAATAAGTTGAGTTGTGTCATTGGATTCACATTTAGGTCATTTTCGTCCTCCCTAGGCTTATTCTTGTCCAATTAGGGTTTTTAACTAATCTTGTGCATCCAATAGGTGTGTTTGTGTCATTGGATGATCAATTAGGTCATTTTCGTCCTCCCTAGGCATATTCTTGTTCAACCAGGGTTTTTAACCAATCTTGTGCATCCAATAGGTGTGTTTGTGTCATTGGATTATCAATTAGGTCATTTTCGTCCTCCTTAGGCTTATTCTTGTCCAATTAGGGTTTTTAATCAATCTTGTGCATCCAATAGGTGTGTTTGTGTCATTGGATGATCAATTAGGTCATTTTCGTCCTCCCTAGGCTTATTCTGGTCCAATTAGGGTTTTTAACCAATCTTGTGGATCCAATAAGTTCATTTGTGTCATTGGATTAACATTTAGGTCATTTTCGTTCTCCCTAGGCATATTCTTGTCCAATTAGGGTTTTTAACCAATCTTGTGCTTCCAATAGGAGTGTTTGTGTCATTGGATGATCAATTAGGTCATTTTCGTCCTCCATAGGCTTATTCTTGTCCAATTAGGGTTTTTTTTACCAATCTTGTGCATCTAATAGGTGTGTTTGTGTCATTGGATGATCAGTTAGGTCATTTTGGTCCTCCCTAGGCTTATACTTTCCCAATTAGGGTTTTTAACCAATCTTGTGCATCCAATAGGTGTGTTTGTGTCATTGGATGATCATTTAGGTCATTTTCGTCCTCCCTAGGCTTATTCTTGTCCAATTAGGGTTTTTAACCAATCTTGTGCATCCAATAGGTGTGTTTGTGTCATTGGATGATCAATTTAGGTCATTTTCGTTCTCCCTAGGCATATTCTTGTCCAATTAGGGTTTTTAATCAATCTTGTGCATCCAATAGGTGTGTTTGTGTCATTGGATGATCAATTAGGTCATTTTCGTCCTCCATAGGCTTATTCTTGTCCAATTAGGGTTTTTTTACCAATCTTGTGCATCTAATAGGTGTGTTTGTGTCATTGGATGATCAGTTAGGTCATTTTCGTCCTCCCTAGGCTTATACTTGCCCAATTAGGGTTTTTAACCAATCTTGTGCATCCAATAGGTGTGTTTGTGTAATTGGATGATCAATTAGGTCATTTTCGTCCTCCCTAGGCTTATTCTTGTCCAATTAGGGTTTTTAAACAATCTTGTGCTTCCAATACGTGTGTTTGTGTCATTGGATGATCAATTAGGTCATTTTCGTCCTTCCTAGGCATATTCTTGTCCAATTAGGGTTTTTAACCAGTCTTGTGCCTCTAATAGGTGCGTTTGTTTCATTGGATGATCAATTAGGTCATATTCGTCCTCCCAAGGCTAATTCTTGTCCAATTAGGGTTTTTAACCAATCTTGTGCATCCAATAAGTTCATTTGTGTCATTGGATTAACATTTAGGTCATTTTCGTCCTCCCTAGGCATATTCTTGTCCAATGAGGGTTTTTAACCGATCTTCTGCATCCAATAGGTGTGTTTGTGTCATTGGATGATCAATTAGGTCATTTTCGTCCTCCATAGGCTTATTCTTGTCCAATTAGGGTTTTTAACCAATCTTGTGCATCTAATAGGTGTGTTTGTGTCATTGGATGATCAGTTAGGTCATTTTCGTCCTTCCTAGGCTTATTCTTGTCCAATTAGGGTTTTTAACCAATCTTGTGCATCTAATAGGTGTGTTTGTGTCATTGGATGATCAGTTAGGTCATTTTCGTCCTCCATAGGCTTATTCTTGTCCAATTAGGGTTTTTAACCAATCTTGTGCATCTAATAGGTGTGTTTGTGTCATTGGATGATCAGTTAGGTCATTTTCGTCCTCCCTAGGCTTATACTTGCCCAATTAGGGTTTTTAACCAATCTTGTGCATCCAATAAGTTCATTTGTGTCATTGGATTAACATTTAGGTCATTTTCGTCCTCCCTAGGCATATTCTTGTCCAATGAGGGTTTTTAACCGATCTTCTGCATCCAATAGGTGTGTTTGTGTCATTGGATGATCAATTAGGTCATTTTCGTCCTCCCTAGGTTTATTCTTGTCCAATTAGGGTTTTTAAACAATCTTGTGCTTCCAATACGTGTGTTTGTGTCATTGGATGATCAATTAGGTCATTTTCGTCCTTCCTAGGCATATTCTTGTCCAATTAGGGTTTTTAACCAGTCTTGTGCATCCAATAGGTGCGTTTGTGTCATTGGATGATCAATTAGGTCATATTCGTCCTCCCAAGGCTAATTCTTGTCCAATTAGGGTTTTTAACCAATCTTGTGCATCCAATAAGTTCATTTGTGTCATTGGATGATCATTTAGGTCATTTTCGTCCTCCATAGGCTTATTCTTGTCCAATTAGGGTTTTTAACCACTCTTGTGCATCTAATAGGTGTGTTTGTGTCATTGGATGATCAGTTAGGTCATTTTCGTCCTCCCTAGGCTTATACTTGCCCAATTAGGGTTTTTAACCAATCTTGTGCATCCAATAGGTGTGTTTGTGTCATTGGATGATCAATTAGGTCATTTTCGTCCTCCCTAGGCTTATTCTTGTCCAATTAGGGTTTTTAAACAATCTTGTGCTTCCAATACGTGTGTTTGTGCCATTGGATGATCAATTAGGTCATTTTCGTCCTTCCTAGGCATATTCTTGTCCAATTAGGGTTTATAACCAGTCTTGTGCATCCAATAGGTGTGTTTGTGTCATTGGATGATCAATTTAGGTAATTTTCGTTCTCCCTAGGCATATTCTTGTCCAATTAGGGTTTTTAATCAATCTTGTGCATCCAATAGGTGTGTTTGTGTCGTTGGATGATCAATTAGGTCATTTTCGTCCTCCCTAGGCATATTCTTGTCCAATTAGGGTTTTTAACCAATCTTGTGCATCCAATAGGTGTGTTTGTGTCATTGGATGATCAATTAGGTCATTTTCGTCCTCCCTTTGCTTATTCTTGTCCAATTATGGTTTTTAACCAATCTTGTGCATCCAATAGGTGTGTTTGTGTCATTGGATGATCAATTAGGTCATTTTCGTCCTCCCTAGGCATATTCTTGTCCAATTAGGGTTTTTAACCAATCTTGTGCATCCAATAGGTGTGTTTGTGTCATTGGATGATCAATTAGGTCATTTTCGTCCTCCCTAGGCTTATTCTTGTCCAATTAGGGTTTTTAACCAATCTTGTGCATCCAATAGGTGTGTTTGTGTCATTAGATGATCAATTAGGTTATTTTCGTCCTCCCTAGGCTTATTCTTGTCCAATTAGGGTTTTTAACCAATCTTGTGCATCCAACAAGTTTGTTTATGTCATTGAATTAGTATTTAGGTCATTTTTGTCCTCCCTAGGCATATTCTTGTCCAATTAGGGTTTTTAACCAATCTTGTGCATCCAATAGGTGTGTTTGTGTCATTGGATGATCAATTAGGTCATTTTCGTCCTCCCTAGGCATATTCTTGTCCAATTATTGTTTTTAACCAATCTTGTGCATCCAATAGGTGTGTTTGTGTCATTGGATGATCAATTAGGTCATTTTCGTCCTCCCTAGGCATATTCTTGTCCAATTAGGGTTTTTAACCAATCTTGTGCATCCAATAAGTCGAGTTGTGTCATTGGATTAACATTTAGGTCATTTTCGTCCTCCCTAGGCTTATTCTTGTCCAATTAGGGTTTTTAATCGATCTTGTGCATCCAATAGGTGTGTTTGTGTCATTGGATGATCAATTAGGTCATTTTCGTCCTCCCTAGGCATATTCTTGTCCAATTAGGGTTTTTAACCAATCTTGTGCATCCAATAGGTGTGTTTGTGTCATTGGATGATCAATTAGGTCATTTTCGTCCTCCCTAGGCATATTCTTGTCCAATTAGGGTTTTTAACCAATCTTGTGCATCCAATAGGTGTGTTTGTGTCATTGGATGATCAATTAGGTCATTTTCGTCCTCCCTAGGCTTATTCTTGTCCAATTAGGGTTTTTAACCAATCTTGTGCATCCTATAGGTGTGGTTGTGTCATTGGATGATCAATTAGGTCATTTTCGTCCTCCCTATGCTTATTCTTGTCCAACTAGGGTTTTTAACCAATCTTGTGCATCCAATAAGTTTGTTTGTGTCATTGAATTAATATTTAGGTGACTTTCGTCCTCCCTAGGCATATTCTTGTCCAATTAGGGTTTTTAACCAATCTTGTGCATCCAATAGGTGTGTTTGTGTCATTGGATGATCAATTAGGTCATTTTCGTCCTCCCTAGGCATATTCTTGTCCAATTAGGGTTTTTAACCAATCTTGTGCATCCAATAGGTGTGTTTGTGTCATTGGATGATCAATTAGGTCATTTTCGTCCTCCCTAGTCTTGTTCTTGTCCAATTAGGGTTTTTAACCAATCTTGTGCATCCAATAACTTTGTTTGTGTCATTGAATTAATATTTAGGTCATTTTCGTCCTCCCTAGGCATATTCTTGTCCAATTAGGGTTTTTAACCAATCTTGTGCATCCAATAGGTGTGTTTGTGTCATTGAATGATCAATTAGGTCATTTTCGTCCTCCCTAGGCTTATTCTTGTCCAATTAGGGTTTTTAACCAATCTTGTGCATCCAATAAGTTCATTTGTGTCATTGAATTAATATTTAGGTCATTTTCGTCCTCCCTAGGCATATTCTTGTCCAATAAGGGTTTTTAACCAATCTTGTGCATCCAATAGGTGTGTTTGTGTCATTGGATGATCAATTAGGTCATTTTCGTCCTCCATAGGCTTATTCTTGTCCAATTAGGGTTTTTTACCAATCTTGTGCGTCTAATAGGTGTGTTTGTGTCATTGGATGATCAGTTAGGTCATTTTCGTCCTCCCTAGGCTTATACTTGCCCAATTAGGGTTTTTAACCAATCTTGTGCATCCAATAGGTGTGCTTGTGTCATTGGATGATCAATTAGGTCATTTTCGTCCTCCCTAGGCTTATTCTTGTCCAATTAGGGTTTTTAAACAATCTTGTGCTTCCAATACGTGTGTTTGTGTCATTGGATGATCAATTAGGTCATTTTCGTCCTTCCTAGGCATATTCTTGTCCAATTAGGGTTTTTAACCAGTCTAGTGCATCCAATAGGTGCGTTTGTGTCATTGGATGATCAAAATAGGTCATATTCGTCCTCCCAAGGCTAATTCTTGTCCAATTAGGGTTTTTAACCAATCTTGTGCATCCAATAAGTTCATTTGTGTCATTGGATGATCATTTAGGTCATTTTCGTCCTCCCTAGGCATATTCTTGTCCAATGAGGGTTTTTAACCAATCTTGTGCATCCAATAGGTGTGTTTGTGTCATTGGATGATCAATTAGGTCATTTTTGTCCTCCATGGGCTTAATCTTGTCCAATTAGGGTTTTTAACCAATCTTGTGCATCCAATAAGTTCATTTGTGTCATTGGATTAACATTTAGGTCATTTTCGTCCTCCCTAGGCATAATCTTGTCCAATTAGGGTTTTTAACCAATCTTGTGCATCCAATAGGTGTGTTTGTGTCATTGGATGATCAATTAGGTCATTTTCGTCCTCCCTATGCTTATTCTTGTCCAATTAGGGTTTTTAACCAATCTTGTGCATCCAATAAGTTCATTTGTGTCATTGGATTAACATTTAGGTCATTTTCATCCTCCCTAGGCATATTCTTGTCCAACTAGGGTTTTTAACCCATCTTTTGCATCCAATAGGCGTGTTTGTGTCATTGGATGATCAATTAGGTCATTTTCGTCCTCCGTAGGCTTATTCTTGTCCAATTAGGCTTTTAATCAATCTTGTGCATCCAATAGGTGTGTTTGTGTCATTGGATGATCAATTAGGTCATTTTCGTCCTCCCTAGGCTTATTCTTGTCCAATTAGGGTTTTTAACCAATCTTGTGCATCCAATAGGTGTGTTTGTGTCATTGGATGATCAATTAGGTCATTTTCGTCCTCCCTATGCTTATTCTTGTCCAATTAGGGTTTTTAACCAATCTTGTGCATCCAATAAGTTCATTTGTGTCATTGGATTAACATATAGGTCATTTTTGTCCTCCCTATGCATATTCTTGTCCAACTAGGGTTTTTAACCAATCTTGTGCATCCAATAGGTGTGTTTGTGTCAATGGATGATCAATTAGGTCATTTTCGTCCTCCGTAGGCTTATTCTTGTCCAATTAGGCTTTTAACCAATATTGTGCATCCAATAGGTGTGTTTGTGTCATTGGATGATCAATTAGGTCATTTTCGTCCTCCCTAGGCTTATTCTTGTCCAATTAGGGTTTTTAACCAATCTTGTGCATCCAATAGGTGTGTTTGTGTCATTGGATGATCAATTAGGTCATTTTCGTCATCCTTAGGCATATTCTTGTCCAATTAGGGTTTTTAACCAATCTTGTGCATCCAATAGGTGTGTTTGTGTCATTGGATGATCAATTAGGTCATTTTCGTCCTCCCTAGGCTTATTCTTGTCCAATTAGGGTTTTTAACCAATCTTGTGCATCCAATAAGTTCATTTGTGTCATTGGATGATCAATTAGGTCATTTTCGTCCTCCCTAGGCATATTCTTGTCCAACTAGTTTTTTAAACCAATCTTGTGCATCCAATAGGTGTGTTTGTGTCATTGGATGATCAATTAGGTCATTTTCGTCCTCCCTAGGCTTATTCTTGTCCAATTAGGGTTTTTAACCAATCTTGTGCATCCAATAAGTTCATTTGTGTTATTGGATTATCATTTAGGTCATTTTCGTCCTCCCTAGGCTTATTCTTGTCCAATTAGGGTTTTTAACCAATCTTGTGCATCCAATAGGTGTGTTTGTGTCATTGGATGATCAATTAGGTCATTTTCGTCGTCCCTAGGCTTATTCTCGTCCAATTAGGGTTTTTAACCAATGTTGTGCATCCGATAAGTTTGTTTGTGTCATTGAATTAATATTTAGGTCATTTTCGTCCTCCTTAGGCATATTCTTGTCCAATTAGGGTTTTTAACCAATCTTGTGCATCCCATAAGTGGAGTTGTGTCATTGGATTAACATTTAGGTCATTTTCGTTCTCCCTACGCTTATTCTTGTCCAATTAGGGTTTTTAACCAATCTTGTGCATCCAATAGGTGTGTTTGTGTCATTGGATGATCAATTAGGTCATTTTCGTCCTCCCTAGGCATATTCTTGTCCAATTAGGGTTTTTAACCAATCTTGTGCATCCAATAGGTGTGTTTGTGTCATTGGATGATCAATTAGGTCATTTTCGTCCTCCCTAGGCATATTCTTGTCCAATTAGGGTTTTTAACGAATCTTGTGAATCCAATATGTGTGATTGTGTCATTGGATGATCAATTAGGTCATTTTCGTCCTCCCTAGGCTTATTCTTGTCCAATTAGGGTTTTTAACCAATCTTGTGCACCCAATAAGTTGAGTTGTGTCATTGGATTAACATTTAGGTCATTTTCGTTCTCCCTAGGCTTATTCTTGTCCAATTAGGGTTTTTAACCAATCTTGTGCATCCAATAGGTGTGTTTGTGTCATTGGATGATCAATTAGGTCATTTTCGTCCTCCCTAGGCATATTCTTGTCCAATTAGGGTTTTTAACCAATCTTGTGCATCCAATAGGTCTGTTTGTGTCATTGGATGATCAATTTAGGTCATTTTCGTTCTCCCTAGGCATATTCTTGTGCAATTAGGGTTTTTAACCAATCTTGTGCATCCAATAGGTGTGTTTGTGTCATTGGATGATCAATTAGGTCATTTTCGTCCTCCCTAGGCTTATTCTTGTCCAATTAGGGTTTTTAACCAATCTTGTGCATCCAATAGGTGTGTTTGTGTCATTGGATGATCAATTAGGTCATTTTCGTCCTCCCTAGGCTTATTCTTGTCCAATTAGGGTTTTTAACCAATCTTGTGCATCCAATAACTTTGTTTGTGTCATTGAATTAATATTTAGGTCATTTTTGTCCTTCCTAGGCATATTCTTGTCCAATTAGGGTTTTTAACCAATCTTGTGCATCCAATAGGTGTGTTTGTGTCATTGGATGATCAATTAGGTCATTTTCGTCCTCCCTAGGCTTATTCTTGTCCAATTAGGGTTTTTAACCAATCTTGTGCATCCAATAAGTTCATTTGGTTCACTGGATTAACATTTAGATCATTTTCGCCCTCCCTATGCATATTCTTGTCCAATTAGGGTTTTTAACCAATCTTGTGCATCCAATAGGTG
The DNA here is from genome assembly GCA_037974775.1 of Cicer pinnatifidum. Lineage (NCBI taxonomy): Eukaryota > Viridiplantae > Streptophyta > Magnoliopsida > Fabales > Fabaceae > Cicer > Cicer pinnatifidum. The sequence continues at coordinate 38,478 of JBBPBR010001607.1, read as the reverse complement.
TGTTTGTGTCATTGGATGATCAATTAGGTCATTTTCGTCCTCCCTAGGCTTATTCTTGTCCAATTAGGGTTTTTAACCAATCTTTATCATCCAATAAGTTCATTTGTGTCATTGGATTAACATTATGTCATTTTCGTCCTCCCTAGGCATATTCTTGTCCAATTAGGGTTTTTAACCAATCTTGTGCATCCAATAGGTGTGTTTGTGTCATTGGATGATCAATTAGGTCATTTTCGTCCTCCCTAGGCTTATTCTTGTCCAATTAGGGTTTTTAACCAATCTTGTGCATCCAATAAGTTGAGTTGTGTCATTGGATTAATATTTAGGTCATTTTCGTTCTCCCTACGCTTATTCTTGTCCAATTAGGGTTTTTAGCCAATCTTGTGCATCCAATAGGTGTGTTTGTGTCATTGCATGATCAATTAGGTCATTTTCGTCCTCCCTAGGCTTATTCTTGTCCAATTAGGGTTTTTAACTAATCTTGTGCAATCAATAAGTTCATTTGTGTCATTGGATGATCAATTAGGTCATTTTCGTCCTCCCTAGGCATATTCTTGTCCAATTAGGGTTTTTAACCAATCTTGTGCATCCAATAGGTGTGTTTGTGTCATTGGATGATCAATTAGGTAATTTTCGTCCTGCCTAGGCTTATTCTTGTCCAATTAGGGTTTTTAACCAATCTTGTGCATCTAATAGGTGTGTTTGTGTCATTGGATGATCAATTAGGTCATTTTCGTCCTCCCTAGGCTTATTCTTGTCCAATTAGGGTTTTTAACCAATCTTGTGCATCGAATAAGTTGAGTTGTGTCATTGGATTAACATTTAGGTCATTTTCGTCCTCCGTAGGCATATTCTTGTCCAATTAGGGTTTTTAACCAATCCTGTGCATCCAGTAGGTGTGTTTGTGTCATTGGATGATCAATTAGGTCACTTTCTTCCTCCCTAGGCTTATTCTTGTCCAATTAGGGTTTTTAACCGATCTTGTGCATCCAATAGGTGTGTTTGTGTCATTGGATGATCAATTAGGTCATTTTCGTCCTCCCTAGGCATATTCTTGTCCAATTAGGGTTTTTAACCAATCTTGTGCATCCAATAGGTGTGTTTGTGTCATTGGATGATCAATTAGGTCATTTTCGTCCTCCCTAGGCTTATTCTTGTCCAATTAGGGTTTTTAACCAATCTTGTGCATCCAATAGGTTCCTTTGTGTCATTGGATGATCAATTAGGTCATTTTCGTCCTCCCTAGGCATATTCTTGTCCAACTAGGGTTTTTAACCAATCTTGTGCATCCAATAGGTGTGTTTGTGTCATTGGATGATCAATTAGGTCATTTTCGTCATCCCTAGGCTTATTCTTGTCCAATTAGGATTTTTAACCAATCTTGTGCATCCAATAAGTTCATTTGTGTCATTGGATTAACATTTAGCTCATTTTCGTCCTCCCTTGGCATATTCTTGTCCAATTAGGGTTTTTAACCAATCTTGTGCATCCAATAGGTGTGTTTGTGTCATTGGATGATCAATTAGGTCATTTTCGTCCTCCCTATGCTTATTCTTGTCCAATTAGGGTTTTTAACCAATCTTGTGCATCCAATAAGTTCATTTGTGTCATTGAATTAATATTTAGGTCATTTTCGTCCTCCCTAGGCATATTCTTGACCAATTAAGGTTTTTAACCAATCTTGTGCATCCAATAGGTGTGTTTGTGTCATTGGATGATCAATTAGGTCATTTTCGTCCTCCATAGGCTTATTCTTGTCCAATTAGGGTTTTTAACCAATCTTGTGCATCCAATAAGTTCATTTGTGTTATTGGATTAACATTTAGGTCATTTTCGTCTTCCCTAGGCATATTCTTGTCCAATTAGGGTTTTTAAGCAATCTTGTGCATCCAATAAGTTGAGTTGTGTCATTGGATTCACATTTAGGTCATTTTCGTCCTCCCTAGGCTTATTCTTGTCCAATTAGGGTTTTTAACCAATCGTGTGCATCCAATAGGTATGTTTGTGTCATTGGATGATCAATTAGGTCATTTTCGTCCTCCCTAGGCATATTCTTGTCCAACTAGGGTTTTTAACCAATCTTGTGCATCCAATAAGTTCATTTGTGTCATTGAATTAATATTTAGGTCATTTTCGTCCTCCCTAGGCATATTCTTGTCCAATAAGGGTTTTTAACCAATCTTGTGCATCCAATAGGTGTGTTTGTGTCATTGGATGATCAATTAGGTCATTTTCGTCCTCCATAGGCTTATTCTTGTCCAATTAGGGTTTTTTTACCAATCTTGTGCATCTAATAGGTGTGTTTGTGTCATTGGATGATCAGTTAGGTCATTTTCGTCCTCCCTAGGTTTATACTTGCCCAATTAGGGTTTTTAACCAATCTTGTGCATCCAATAGGTGTGCTTGTGTCATTGGATGATCAATTAGGTCATTTTCGTCCTCCCTAGGCTTATTCTTGTCCAATTAGGGTTTTTAAACAATCTTGTGCTTCCAATACGTGTGTTTGTGTCATTGGATGATCAATTAGGTCATTTTCGTCCTTCCTAGGCATATTCTTGTCCAATTAGGGTTTTTAACCAGTCTTGTGCATCCAATAAGTGCGTTTGTGTCATTGGATGATCAATTAGGTCATATTCGTCCTCCCAAGGCTAATTCTTGTCCAATTAGGGTTTTTAACCAATCTTGTGCATCCAATAAGTTCATTTGTGTCATTGGATGATCATTTAGGTCATTTTCAGCCTCCCTAGGCATATTCTTGTCCAATGAGGGTTTTTAACCAATCTTGTGCATCCAATAGGTGTGTTTGTGTCATTGGATGATCAATTAGGTCATTTTCGTCCTCCATAGGCTTATTCTTGTCCAATTAGGGTTTTTAACCAATCTTGTGCATCCAATAAGTTCATTTGTGTTATTGGATTAACATTTAGGTCATTTTCGTCTTCCCTAGGCATATTCTTGTCCAATTAGGGTTTTTAAGCAATCTTGTGCATCCAATAAGTTGAGTTGTGTCATTGGATTCACATTTAGGTCATTTTCGTTCTCCCTAGGCATATTCTTGTCCAATTAGGGTTTTTAATCAATCTTGTGCATCCAATAGGTGTGTTTGTGTCATTGGATGATCAATTAGGTCATTTTCGTCCTCCCTATGCTTATTCTTGTCCAATTAGTGTTTTGAACCAATCTTGTGCATCCAATAAGTTCATTTGTGTCATTGAATTAATATTTAGGTCATTTTCGTCCTCCCTAGGCATATTCTTGTCCAATTAGGGTTTTTAACCAATCTTGTGCATCCAATAGGTGTGTTTGTGTCATTGGATGATCAATTAGGTCATTTTCGTCCTCCCTAGGCATATTCTTGTCCAACTAGGGTTTTTAACCAATCTTGTGCATCCAATAGGTGTGTTTATGTCATTGGATGATCAATTAGGTCATTTTCGTCCTCCCTATGCTTATTCTTGTCCAATTAGGGTTTTTAACCAATCTTGTGAATCCAATAAGTTCATTTGTGTCATAGAATTAATATTTAGGTCATTTTCGTCCTCCCTAGGCATATTCTTGTCCAATTAGGGTTTTTAACCAATCTTGTGCGTCCAATAGGTGTGTTTGTGTCATTTGATGATCAATTAGGTCATTTTCGTCCTTCCTAGGCTTATTGTTGTCCAATTAGGGTTTTTAACCAATCTTGTGAATCCAATAAGTTCATTTGTGTCATTGAATTAATATTTAGGTCATTTTCGTCCTCCCTAGGCATATTCTTGTCCAATTAGGGTTTTTAACCAATCTTGTGCATCCAATAGGTGTGTTTGTGTCATTGGATGATCAATTAGGTCATTTTCGTCCTCCCTAGGCATATTCTTGTCCAACTAGGGTTTTTTACCAATCTTGTGCATCCAATAGGTGTGTTTATGTCATTGGATGATCAATTAGGTCATTTTCGTCCTCCCTATGCTTATTCTTGTCCAATTAGGGTTTTTAACCAATCTTGTGAATCCAATAAGTTCATTTGTGTCATTGAATTAATATTTAGGTCATTTTCGTCCTCCATAGGCTTATTCTTGGCCAATTAGGGTTTTTAACCAATCTTGTGCATCCAATAGGTGTGTTTGTGTCATTGGATGATCAATTAGGTCATTTTCGTTCTCCATAGGCTTATTCTTGTCCAATTAGGGTTTTTAACCAATCTTGTGCATCCAATAGGTGTGTTTGTGTCATTGGATGATCAGTTAGGTCATTTTCGTCCTCCCTAGGCTTATACTTGCCCAATTAGGGTTTTTAACCAATCTTGTGCATCCAGTAGGTGTGTTTGTGTCATTGGATGATCAATTAGGTCATTTTCGTCCTCCCTAGGCTTATTCTTGTCCAATTAGGGTTTTTAAACAATCTTGTGCATCCAATAGGTGTGTTTGTGTCATTGGATGATCAATTAGGTCATTTTCGTCCTCCTTAGGCATATTCTTGTCCAATGAGGATTTTTAACCAATCTTGTGCATCCAATAGGTGTGTTTGTGTCATTGGATGATCAATTAGGTCATTTTCGTCCTCCCTAGGCTTATTCTTGTCCAATTAGGGTTTTTAACCAATCTTGTGCATCCAATAAGTTTGTTTGTGTCATTGAATTAATATTTAGGTCATTTTCGTCCTCCCTAGGCATATTCTTGTCCAATTAGGGTTTTTAACCAATCTTGTGCATCCAATAGGTGTGTTTGTGTCATTGGATGATCAATTAGGTCATTTTCGTCCTTCCTAGGCTTATTCTTGTCCAATTAGGGTTTTTAACCAATCTTGTGCATCCAATAAGTTCGTTAGTGTCATTGGATGATCAATTAGGTCATTTTCGTCCTCCCTAGGCATGTTCTTGTCCAACTAGGGTTTTTAACCAATCTTGTGCATCCAATAGGTGTGTTTGTGTCATTGGATGATCAATTAGATCATTTTCGTCCTCCCTAGGCTTATTCTTGTCGAATTATGGTTTTTAACCAGTCTTGTGCATCCAATAGGTGTGTTTGTGTCATTGGATGATCAATTAGGTCATTTTCGTCCTCCCTAGGCATATTCTTGTCCAATTATGGTTTTTAACCAATCTTGTGCATCCAATAGGTGTGTTTGTGTCATTGGATGATCAATTAGGTCATTTTCGTCCTCCCTAGGCTTATTCTTGTCCAATTAGGGTTTTTAACCAATCTTGTGCATCCAATAGGTGTGTTTGTGTCATTGGATGATCAATTAGGTCATTTTCGTCCTCCCTAGGCATATTCTTGTCCAATTAGGGTTTTTAACCAATCTTGTGCATCCAATAAGTTGAGTTGTGTCATTGGATTAACTTTTAGGTCATTTTCGTCCTCCCTAGGCTTATTCTTGTTCAATTAGGGTTTTTAACCAATCTTGTGCATCCAATAAGTTCATTTTTGTCATTGGATTAACATTTAGGTCATTTTCGTCCTGCCTAGGCATATTCTTGTCCAATTAGGGTTTTTAACCAATCTTGTGCATCCAATAGGTGTGTTTGTGTCATTGGATGATCAATTAGGTTATTTTCGTACTCCCTAGGCTTATTCTTGTCCAATTAGGGTTTTTAACCAATCTTGTGCATCCAATAGGTGTGTTTGTGTCATTGGATGACCAATTAGGTCATTTTCGTCCTCCCTAGGCATATTCTTGTCCAATTAGGGTTTTTAACCAATCTTGTGCTTCCAATAGGTGTGTTCGTGGCAATAGATGATCAATTAGGTCATTTTCGTCCTCCCTAGGCTTATTCTTGTCCAATTAGGGTTTTTAACCAATCTTGTGCATCCAATAGGTGTGTTTGTATCATTGGATGATCAATTAGGTCATTTTCGTCCTCCCTAGGCTTATTCTTGTCCAATTAGGGTTTTTAACCAATCTTGTGCATCCAATAGGTGTGTTTGTGTCATTGGATGATCAATTAGGTCATTTTCGTCCTCCCTAGGCTTAATCTTGTCCAATTAGGGTTTTTAACTAATCTTGTGCATCCAATAAGTTCATTTTTGTCATTGGATGATCAATTAGGTCATTTTCATCCTCCCTAGGCATATTCTTGTCCAACTAGGATTTTTAACCAATCTTGTGCATCCAATAGGTGTGTTTGTGTCATTGGATGATCAATTAGGTCATTTTCGTCCTCCCTAGGCATATTCTTGTCCAACTTGGGTTTTTAACCAATCTTGTGCATCCAATAGGTGTGTTTGTGTCATTGGATGATCAATTAGGTCATTTTCGTCCTCCCTAGGCTTATTCTTGTCCAATTAGGGTTTTTAACCAATCTTGTGCATCCAATAGGTGTGTTTGTGCCATTGGATGATCAATTAGGTCATTTTCGTCCTTCCTAGGCATATTCTTGTCCAATTAGGGTTTTTAACCAATCTTGTGCATCCAATAGGTGTGTTTGTGTCATTGGATGATCAATTAGGTCATTTTCGTCCTCCCTAGGCTTATTCTTGTCCAATTAGGGTTTTTAACCAATCTTGTGCATCCAATAGGTGTGTTTGTGTCATTGGATGATCAATTAGGTCATTTTCGTCCTCCCTAGGCTTATTCTTGGCCAATTAGGGTTTTTAACCAATCTTGTGCCTCAAATAAGTTTGTTTGTGTCATTGAATTAATATTTAGGTCATTTTCGTCCTCCCTAGGCATATTCTTGTCCAATTAGGGTTTTTAACCAATCTTGTGCATCCAATAGGTGTGTTTGTGTCATTGGATGATCAATTAGGTCATTTTCGTCCTCCCTAGGCTTATTCTTGTCCAATTAGGGTTTTTAACCAAGGTTGTGCATCCAGCAAGTTCATTTGTGTCATTGGATGATCAATTAGGTCATTTTCGTCCTCCCTAGGCTTATTCTTGTCCAATTAGGGTTTTTAACCAATCTTGTGCATCCAATAGGTGTGTTTGTGTCATTGGATGATCAATTAGGTCATTTTCGTCCTCCCTAGGCTTATTCTTGTCCAATTAGGGTTTTTAACCAATCTTGTGCATTCAATAGGTGTGTTTGTGTCAATGGATGATCAATTAGGTCATTTTCGTCCTCCCTAGGCTTATTCTTGTCCAATTAGGGTTTTTAACCAATCTTGTGCATCCAATAGGTGTGTTTGTGTCATTGGATGATCAATTAGGTCATTTTCGTCCTCCCTAGGCTTATTCTTGTCCAATTAGGGTTTTTAACCAATCTTGTGCATCCAATAACTTTGTTTGTGTCATTGAATTAATATTTTGGTCATTTTCGTCCTCCCTAGGCATGTTCTTGTCCAACTAGGGTTTTTAACCAATCTTGTGCATCCAATTGGTGTGTTTGTGTCATTGGATGATCAATTAGGTCATTTTCGTCCTCCCTAGGCTTATTCTTGTCCAATTAGGGTTTTTAACCAATCTTGTGCATCCAATAGGTGTGTTTGTGTCATTGGATGATCAATTAGGTCATTTTCGTCCTCCCTAGGCTTATTCTTGTCCAATTAGGGTTTTTAACCAATCTTGTGCATCCAATAGGTGTGTTTGTGTCATTGGATGATCAATTAGGTCATTTTCGTCCTTTCTATGCTTATTTTTGTCCAATTAGGGTTTTTAAGCAATCTTGTGCATCCAATAAGTTCATTTGTGTCATTGGATGATCAATTAGGTCATTTTCGTCCTCCCTAGGCATATTCTTGTCCAACTAGGGTTTCTAACCAATCTTGTGCTTCCAATAGATGTGTTTGTGTCATTGGATGATCAATTAGGTCATTTTCGTCCTCCCTAGGCTTATTCTTGTCCAATTAGGGTTTTTAACCAATCTTGTGCATCCAATAGGTGTGTTTGTGTCATTGGATGATCAATTAGGTCATTTTCGTCCTCCCTAGGCTTATTCTTGTCCAATTAGGGTTTTTAACCAATCTTGTGCATCCAATAGGTGTGTTTGTGTCATTGGATGATCAATTAGGTCATTTTCGTCCTCCCTAGGATTATTCTTGTCCAATTAGGGTATTTAACTAATCTTGTGCATCCAATAAGTTCATTTGTGTCATTGGATGATCAATTAGGTCATTTTCGTCCTCCCTAGGCATATTCTTGTCCAATTAGGGTTTTTAACCAATCTTGTGCATCCAATAGGTGTGTTTGTGTCATTGGATGATCAATTAGGTCATTTTCGTCCTCCTTAGGCATATTCTTGTCCAATTAGGGTTTTTAACCAATCTTGTGCATCGAATAAGTTCATTTGTGTCTTTGGATGATCAATTAGGTCATTTTCGTCCTCCCTAGGCATATTCTTGTCCAACTAGGGTTTTTAACCAATCTTGTGCATCCAATAGGTGTGTTTGTGTCATTGGATGATCAATTAGGTCATTTTCGTCCTCCCTAGGCTTATTCTTGGCCAATTAGGGTTTTTAACCAATCTTGTGCATCCAATAACTTTGTTTGTGTCATTGAATTAATATTTAGGTTATTTTCGTCCTCCCTAGGCATATTCTTGTCCAATTAGTGTTTTTAACCAATCTTGTGCATCCAATAGGTGTGTTTGTGTCATTGGATGATCAATTAGGTCATTTTTGCCCTCCCTAGGCTTATTCTTGTCCAATTAGGGTTTTTAACCAATCTTGTGCATCCAATAAGTTCATTTGTGTCATTGGATTAACAGTTAGGTCATTTTCGTCCTCCCTAGGCATATTCTTGTCCAATTAGGGTTTTTAACCAATCTTGTGCTTCCAATAGGTGTGTTTGTGTCATTGGATGATCAATTAGGTCATTTTCGTCCTCCATAGGCTTATTCTTGTCCTATTAGGGTTTTTAACCAATCTTGTGCATCCAATAAGTTCATTTGTGTCATTGGATGATCAATTAGGTCATTTTCGTCCTGCCTAGGCATATTCTTGTCCAACTAGGGTTTTAAACCAATCTTGTGCATCTAATAGGTGTGTTTGTGTCATTGGATGATCAATTAGGTCATTTTCGTCCTCCCTAGGCTTATTCTTGTCCAATTAGGGTTTTTAACCAATCTTGTGCATCCAATAGGTGTGTTTGTGTCATTGGATGATCAATTAGGTCATTTTCGTCCTCCCTAGGCTTATTCTTGTCCAATTAGGGTTTTTCACCAATCTTGTGCATCCAATAACTTTGTTTGTGTCATTGAATTAATATTTTGGTCATTTTCGTCGTCCCTAGTCATATTCTTGTGCAATTAGGGTTTTTAACCAATCTTTTGCATCCAATAGGTGTGTTTGTGTCATTGGATGATCAATTAGGTCATTTTCGTCCTCCCTAGGCTTATTCTTGTCCAATTAGGGTTTTTAACCAATCTTGTGCATCCAATAGGTGTGTTTGTGTCATTGGATGATCAATTAGGTCATTTTCGTCCTCCCTAGGCTTATTCTTGTCCAATTATGGTTTTTAACCAATCTTGTGCATCCAATAGGTGTGTTTGTGTCATTTGATGATCAATTAGGTCATTTTCGTCCTCCCTAGGCTTATTATTGTCCAATTAAGGTTTTTAACCAATCTTGTGCATCCAATAAGTTCATTAGTGTCATTGGATGATCAATTAGGTCATTTTCGTCCTCCCTAGGCATGTTCTTGTCCAACTAGGGTTTTTAACCAATCTTGTGCATCCAATAGGTGTGTTTGTGTCATTGGATGATCAATTAGGTCATTTTCGTCCTCCCTAGGCTTATTCTAGTCCTATTAGGGGTTTTAACCAATCTTGTGCATCCAATAAGTTTGTTTGTGTCATTAAATTATTACTTAGGTCATTTTCGTCCTCCCTAGGCATATTCTTGTCCAATTAGGGTTTTTAACCAATCTTGTGTATCCAATAGGTGTGTTTGTGTCATTGGATGATCAATTAGGTTATTTTCGTCCTCCCTAGGCATATTCTTGTCCAATTAGAGTTTTTAACCAATGTTGTGCATCCAATAGGTGTGTTTGTGTCATTGGATGATCAATTAGGTCATTTTCGTCCTCCCTAGGCTTATTCTTGTCCAATTAGGGTTTTTAACCAATCTTGTGCATCCAATAGGTGTGTTTGTGTCATTGGATGATCAATTAGGTCATTTTCGTCCTCCCTAGGCTTATTCTTGTCCAATTAGGGTTTTTAACCAATCTTGTGCATCCAATAAGTTCATTTGTGTTATTGGATTAACATTTAGGTCACTTTCGTCTTCCCTAGGCTTATTCTTGTCCAATTAGGGTTTTTAACCAATCTTGTGCATCCATTAGGTGTGTTTGTGTCATTGGATGATCAATTAGGTCATTTTCGTCCTCCCTAGGCATATTCTTGTCCAACTAGGGTTTTTAACCAATCTTGTGCATCCAATAGGTGTGTTTGTGTCATTGGATTATCAATTAGGTCATTTTCGTCCTCCTTAGGCCTATTCTTGTCCAATTAGGGTTTTTAATCAATCTTGTGCATCCAATAGGTGTGTTTGTGTCATTGGATGATCAATTAGGTCATTTTCGTTCTCCCTAGGCATATTCTTGTCCAATTAGGGTTTTTAATCAATCTTGTGCATCCAATAGGTTTGTTTGTGTCATTGGATGATCAATTAGGTCATTTTCGTCCTCCCTATGCTTATTCTTGTCCAATTAGGGTTTTGAACCAATCTTGTGCATCCAATAAGTTCATTTGTGTCATTGAATTAATATTTAGGTCATTTTCGTCCTCCCTAGGCATATTCTTGTCCAATTAGGGTTTTTAACCAATCTTGTGCATCCAATAGGTGTGTTTGTGTCATTGGATGATCAATTAGGTCATTTTCGTCCTCCCTAGGCTTATTCTTGTCCAATTAGGGTTTTTAACCAATCTTGTGCATCTAATAGGTGTGTTTGTGTCATTCGATGATCAGTTAGGTCATTTTCGTCCTCCCTAGGCTTATACTTGCCCAATTAGGGTTTTTAACCAATCTTGTGCATCCAATAGGTGTGTTTGTGTCATTGGATGATCAATTAGGTCATTTTCGTCCTCCCTAGGCTTATTCTTGTCCAATTAGGGTTTTTAAACAATCTTGTGCTTCCAATACATGTGTTTGTGTCATTGGATGATCAATTAGGTCATTTTCGTCCTTCCTAGGCATATTCTTGTCCAATTAGGGTTTTTAACCAGTCTTGTGCATCCAATAGGTGCGTTTGTGTCATTGGATGATCAATTAGGTCATATTCGTCCTCCCAAGGCTAATTCTTGTCCAATTAGGCTTTTTAACCAATCTTGGGCATCCAATAAGTTCATTTGTGTCATTGGATTAACATTTAGGTCATTTTCGTCCTCCCTAGGCATATTCTTGTCCAATGAGGGTTTTTAACCAATCTTGTGCATCCAATTGGTGTGTTTGTGTCATTGGATGATCAATTAGGTCATTTTCGTCCTCCTTAGGCTTATTCTTGTCCAATTAGGGTTTTTAATCAATCTTGTGCATCCAATAGGTGTGTTTGTGTCATTGGATGATCAATTAGGTCATTTTCGTCCTCCCTAGGCATATTCTTGTCCAATTAGGGTTTTTAACCAATCTTGTGCATCCAATAGGTTGGGTTGTGTCATTGGATTAACATTTAGGTCATTTTCGTCCTCCCTAGGCTTATTCTTGTCCAATTAGGGTTTTTAACCAATCTTGTGCATCCAATAAGTTCATTTGTGTCATTGGATTAACATTTAGGTCATTTTCGTCCTACCTAGGCATATTCTTGTCCAATTAGAGTTTTTGACCAATCTGGTGCATCCAATAGGTGTGTTTGTGTCATTGGATGATCAATTAGGTCATTTTCGTCCTCCCTAGGCTTATTCTTGTCCAATTAGGGTTTTTAACCAATCTTGTGCATCCAATAGGTGTGTTTGTGTCATTGGATGATCAATTAGGTCATTTTCGTCCTCCCTAGGCTTATTCTTGTCCAATTAGGGTTTTTAACCAATCTTGTGCATCCAATAGGTGTGTTTGTGTCTTTGGATGATCAATTAGGTCATCTTCGCCCTCCGTAGGCCTATTCTTGTCCAATTAGGGTTTTTAACCAATCTATTGCATCCGATAAGTTTTTTTGTGTCATTGAATTAATATTTAGGTCATTTTCGTCCTCCCTAGGCATATTCTTGTCCAATTAGGGTTTTTAACCAATCTTGTGCATCCAATAGGTGTGTTTGTGTCATTGGATGATCAATTAGGTCATTTTCGTCCTCCCTAGGCATATTCTTGTCCAATTAGGGTTTTTAACCAATCTTGTGCATCCAATAGGTGTGTTTGTGTCATTGGATGATCATTTAGGTCATTTTCGTCCTTCCTAGGCATATTCTTGTCCAATTAGGGTTTTTAACCAATCTTGTGCATCCAATAGGTGTGTTTGTGTCATTGGATGATCAATTAGGTCATTTTCGTCCTCCCTAGGCCTATTCTTGTCCAATTAGGGTCTTTAACCAATCTTGTGCATCCAATAAGTTCATTTGTGTCATTAGATGATCAATTAGATCATTTTCGTCCTCTCTAGGCATATTCTTGTCCAATTAGGGTTTTTAACCAATCTTGTGCATCCAATAGGTGTGTTTGTGTCATTGGATGATCAATTAGGTCATTTTCGTCCTCCCTAGGCTTATTCTTGTCCAATTAGGGTTTTTAACCAATCTTGGGCATCCAATAACTTTGTTTGTGTCATTAAATTAATATTTAGGTCATTTTCGTCCTCCCTAGGCATATTCTTGTCCAATTAGGGTTTTTAACCAATCTTGTGCATCCAATAGGTGTGTTTGTGTCATTGGATGATCAATTAGGTCATTTTCGTCCTCCCTAGGCATATTCTTGTCCAATTAGGGTTTTTAACCAATCTTGTGCATCCAATAGGTGTGTTTGTGTCATTGGATGATCAATTAGGTCATTTTCGTCCTCCCTAGGCATATTCTTGTCCAATTAGGGTTTTTAACGAATCTTGTGCATCCAATTGGTGTTTTTGTTTCATTGGATGATCAATTAGGTCATTTTCGTCCTCCCTAGGTTTATTCTTGTCCAATTAGGGTTTTTAACCAATCTAGTGCTTCCAATAAGTTGAGTTGTGTCATTGGATTAACATTTAGGTCATTTTCGTCCTCCCTAGGCTTATTCTTGTCCAATTAGGGTTTTTAACCAATCTTGTGCATCCAATAGGTGTGTTTGTGTCATTGGATGATCAATTAGGTCATTTTCGTCCTCCCTAGGCTTATTCTTGTCCAATTAGGGTTTTTAACCGATCTTGTGCATCCAATAGGTGTGTTTGTGTCATTGGATGATCAATTAGGTCATTTTCGTCCTCCCTTTGCATATTCTTGTCCAATTAGGGTTTTTAACCAATCTTGTGCATCCAATAGGCGTGTTTGTGTCATTGGATGATCAATTAGGTCATTTTCGTCCTCCATAGGCTTATTCTTGTCCAATTAGGGTTTTTAACCAATCTTGTGCATCCAATAGGTGTGTTTGTGCCATTCGATGATCAATTATGTCGTTTTTGTCCTCCCTAGGCTTATTCTTGTCCAATTAGGGTTTTTAACCAATCTTGTGCATCCAATAGGTGTGTTTGTGTCATTGGATGATCAATTAGGTCATTTTCGTCCTCCCTAGGCTTATTCTTGTCCAATTAGGGTTTTTAACCAATCTTTTGCATCCAGTAGGTGTGTTTGTGTCATTGGATGATCAATTAGGTCATTTTCGTCATCCCTAGGCTTATTCTTGTCCAATTAGGTTTTTTTAACCAATCTTGTGCATCCAATAAGTTCATTTGTGTCATTGGATGATCAATTAGTTCATTTTCGTCCTCCATTGGCATATTCTTGTCCAACTAGGGTTTTTAACCAATCTTGTGCATCCAATAGGTGTGTTTGTGTCATTGGATGATCAATTAGGTCATTTTAGTCCTCCTTAGGCTTATTCTTGTCCAATTAGGGTTTTTAACCAATCTTGTGCATCCAATAGGTGTGTTTGTGTCATTGGATGATCAATTAGGTCATTTTAGTCCTCCTTAGGCTTATTCATGTCCAATTAGGGTTTTTAACCAATCTTTTGCATCCAATAAGTTCATTTGTGTCATTGGATTAACATTTAGGTCATTTTCGTCCTCCCTAGGCATATTCTTGTCCAATTAGGGTTTTTAACCAATCTTGTGCATCCAATAGGTGTGTTTGTGTCATTGGATGATCAATTAGGTCATTTTCGTCCTCCCTAGGCATATTCTTGTCCAATTAGGGTTTTTAACCAATCTTGTGCATCCAATAGGTGTGTTTGTGTCATTGGATGATCAATTAGGTTATTTTCGTCCTCCTTAGGCTTATTCTTGTCCAATTAGGGTTTTTAAACAATCTTGTGCATTCAATAGGTGTGTTTGTGTCATTGGATGATCAATTAGGTCATTTTCGTCCTCCCTAGGCATATTCTTGTCCAATTAGGGTTTTTAACCAATCTTGTGCATCCAATAGGTGTGTTTGTGTCATTGGATGATCAATTAGGTCATTTTCGTCCTCCTTAGGCTTATTCTTGTCTAATTAGGGTTTTTAACCAATCTTGTGTATCCAATAAGTTCATTTGTGTCATTGGATTCACATTTAGGTCATTTTCGTCCTCCCTAGGCATATTCTTGTCCAATTAGGGTTTTTAACCAATCTTGTGCTTCCAATAGGTGTGTTAATCTCATTGGATGATCAATTAGGTCACTTTGATCCTCCCTAGGCTTATTCTTGTCCAATTAGGGTTTTTAACCAATCTTGTGCATCCAATAAGTTCATTTGTGTCATTGGATTAACATTTAGGTCATTTTCGTCCTCATTAGGAATATTCTTGTCCAATTAGGGTTTTTAACCAATCTTGTGCATCCAATAGGTGTGTTTGTGTCATTGGATGATCAATTTAGGTCATTTTCGTCCTCCCTAAGCATATTCTTGTCCAATTAGGGTTTTTAACCAATCTTGTGCATCCAATAGGTGTGTTTGTGTCATTGGATGATCAATTAGGTCATTTTCGTCCTCCCTATGCTTATTCTTGTCCAATTAGGGTTTTTAACCAATCTTGTGCATCCAATAAGTTGAGTTGTGTCATTGGATTATCATTTAGGTTATTTTCCTCCTCCCTAAGCTTATTCTTGTCCAATTAGGGTTTTTAACCAATCTTGTGCATCCAATAGGTGTGTTTGTGTCATTGGATGATCAATTAGGTCATTTTCGTCCTCCCTAGGCTTATTCTTGTCCAATTAGGGTTTTTAACCAATCTTGTGCATCCAATAAGTTGAGTTGTGTCATTGGATTAACATTTAGGTCATTTTCGTTCTCCTTAGGCTTATTCTTGTCCAATTAGGGTTTTTAACCAAATTAGTGCATCCAATAAGTTCATTTGTGTTATTTGATTAACATTTAGGTCATATTCGTCCTCCCTAGGCATATTCTTGTCCAATTAGGGTTTTTAACCAATCTTGTGCATCCAATAGGTGTGTTTGTGTCATTGGATGATCAATTAGGTCATTTTCGTCCTCCCTAGGCTTATTCTTGTCCAATTAGGGTTTTTAACCAATCTTGTGCATCCAATAGGTGTGTTTGTGTCATTGGATGATCAATTAGGTCATTTTCGTCCTCCCTAGGCTTATTCTTGTCCAATTAGGGTTTTTAACCAATCTTTTGCATCCAGTAGGTGTGTTTGTGTCATTGGATGATCAATTAGGTCATTTTCGTCCTTCCTAGGCTTATTCTTGTCCAATTAGGGTTTTTAACCAATCTTGTGCATCCAATAAGTTCAAATGTGTCATTTAATGATCAATTAGGTCATTTTCGTCCTCCCTAGGCATATTCTTGTCCAACTAGGGTTTTTAACCAATCTTGTGCATCCAATAGGTGTGTTTGTGTCATTGGATGATCAATTAGGTCATTTTCGTCCTCCCTAGGCTTATTCTTGTCCAATTACGGTTTTTAACAAATCTTGTGCATCCAATAGGTGTGTTTGTGTCATTGGATGATCAATTAGGTCATTTTCGTCCTCCCTAGGCATATTCTTGTCCAATTAGGGTTTTTAACCAATCTTGTGCATCCAATAGGTGTGTTTGTGTCATTGGATGATCAATTAGGTCATTTTCGTCCTCCCTAGGCATATTCTTGTCCAACTAGGGTTTTTAACCAATCTTGTGCATCCAATAGGTGTGTTTGTGTCATTGGATGATCAATTAGGTCATTTTCGTCATCCCTAGGCTTATTCTTGTCCAATTAGGATTTTTAACCAATCTTGTGCATCCAATAAGTTCATTTGTGTCATTGGATTAACATTTAGGTCATTTTCGTTCTCCCTTGGCATATTCTTGTCCAATTAGGGTTTTTAACCAATCTTGTGCATCCAATAAGTTGAGTTGTGTCATTGGATTCACATTTAGGTCATTTTCGTCCTCCCTAGGCTTATTCTTGTCCAATTAGGATTTTTAACCAATCTTGTGCATCCAATAGGTGTGTTTGTGTCATTGGATGATTAATTAGGTCATTTTCGTCCTCCCTAGGCATATTCTTGTCCAACTAGGGTTTTTAGCCAATCTTGTGCATCCAATAGGTGTGTTTGTGTCATTGGATTATCAATTAGGTCATTTTCGTCCTCCTTAGGCTTATTCTTGTCCAATTAGGGTTTTTAATCAATCTTGTGCATCCAATAGGTGTGTTTGTGTCATTGGATGATCAATTAGGTCATTTTCGTCCTCCCTAGGCTTATTCTTGTCCAATTAGGGTATTTAACCAATCTTGTGCATCCAATAAGTTCATTTGTGTCATTGGATTAACATTTAGGTCATTTTCGTTCTCCCTAGGCATATTCTTGTCCAATTAGGGTTTTTAACCAATCTTGTGCAAACAATAGGTGTGTTTGTGTCATTGGATGATCAATTTAGGTCATTTTCGTTCTCCCTAGGCATATTCTTGGCCAATTAGGGTTTTTAATCAATCTTGTGCATCCAATAGGTGTGTTTGTGTCATTGGATGATCAATTAGGTCATTTTCGTCCTCCCTAGGCATATTCTTGTCCAATTAGGGTTTTTAACCAATCTTGTGCATCCAATAGGTGTGTTTGTGTCATTGGATGATCAATTAGGTCATTTTCGTCCTCCCTATGCTTATTCTTGTCCAATTAGGGTTTTTAACCAATCTTGTGCATCCAATAAGTTCATTTGTGTCATTGAATTAATATTTAGGTCATTTTCATCCTCCCTAGGCATATTCTTGTCCAATTAGGGATTTTAACCAATCTTGTGCATCCAATAAGTTGAGTTGTGTCATTGGATTCACATTTAGGTCATTTTCGTCCTCCCTAGGGTTATTCTTGTCCAATTAGGGTTTTTAACCAATCTTGTGCATCCAATAGGTGTGTTTGTGTCATTGGATGATCAATTAGGTCATTTTCGTCCTCCCTAGGCATATTCTTGTCCAACTAGGGTTTTTAACCAATCTTGTGCATCCAATAGGTGTGTTTGTGTCATTGGATGATCAATTAGGTCATTTTCGTCATCCCTAGGCTTATTCTGTTGGTACCAGTAACCTCTGTTAAATGAAAATTATGCGGAAGATTACCTATTTTTATGAGATATGCGCATCTGTTTAACAAATCGTACATTTATTAAACATAGCATCAAATAAGGTCCCAAAACTACAATACAAATGAATGCACAAAGTATATGGATCAAAGAATATATTGAGAGATGCACAAGTTACGTTTATTGTTCAAGATATTGATTCACTCACAATCATACTGGAAACAGTCTTTCATGTAATATCAACATATGCAGAAAGATATTCAAGTACTCAATCAATATCAAACAAATACACACTGCAGAAATTAAACAGAGATAAGAGTAAGAAAGATTGTACGCAGTGATTTATACTGGTTCAGCCGTTGTTGAACGACCTACGTCCAGTCCCAAGATCAAATCCAATCTTGGCCTTTCCAATAGAATATCTCAGAATCCGTTTACAGATGTTCTAGCTCCTCGCCTATCAATCTAAAACGATTCTTTCTATTCTATTCTTATCTCCCTGAATCCCAGAGTTTATCTCCCATAAACTCTTCCAAGATTACAGTCAAGTTTCTTCTTGATGAGACCTCTCAATCACAGAAGATAACTACCAGTTAAGACTGGATTTCTCAATGTTATTTGTTTTAAGAATTTGTTTACAGATGTATCTAATCAGAAATTACACATAGATTTCTTCAGCAGTCTTCTTCTCTAAAGTTGTTTCTCCAGCAATCTTTCTCAGTTCTTGTGGATCATGAAAGATGAATCTTCATGACTGAAAAAGTAATGTTCAAAGTTATTTCACAATGAGAAACAAAGATATCAGAAAGTTATGTGTACGTTGTTGTATATTCAAAGAAGAGACTGAAAAACAGTTTATATAGTTTCAGGAAAAACAACATATACATCGATTTATCCAATCGATTCATTAAAGTCATAATGCTGGTTAATCGATTTCCTCAATCGATTTCGCGAGTCTTGTTTTTATTGAATCTTGAAACTGTACATACAAATCGATTTACTCAATCGATTATTTTAAGTAGTTCTTCAAACTTTGATGACAGTATATAATTAAATCGATTTGCAGAATCGACTTGATGTGTTTTGTTCAAACAACGAGATCAAAACCATCGATGTGCTTAATCGATTTTACCATTCAGTCATCTCTGTTTATAAAACTTTTATGTCAATCGATTGTGCCAATCGATTGTGGATTTTAAGTCTGAAGTACTTTTCATCAGTTGGGTTATTCAATCGATTTACCAAGTCGATTGATACCAACTTTTATTACACAGATGTATATAAACAGATTGTAGTAATCGATTGTGTATGTTCCAGACCTAAGTTATTTTGAAACTTGTTTTAGTGAATCGATTGGCCTAATCGATTTAGTAAACAGGTTTGGCTCTGGGACATTAACAATCGATTGTTTCAATCGATGTAGACAAAAACAAAATTAAAGATGTGATTATTTCAATCGATTTGCCAAATCGATTGCCTGCAAAACGTGCTACTGACTTGCACATTTTAATTTCAGTAAGAATGTCAATCGATTGGTCTAATCGATTTAAACAATCAGTTTAGTCTTAGTGATTCACTCAATCGATGTGCCTAATCGATTTGTGGCAAACTGGCTCTCTGACTTGTACAATTTATTTTCCAATATGTGTACCAATCGATTTGGAGAATCGATTGATAGCCCGTTTGATTTCTTCAAGGATGTACAAATCGATTGTGCTAATCGATTGGGTAACACCAAACTTTGTAAACTTATTTAACCCTGTTATAGAATCGATTGTACTAATCGATGTGCTCATGGATCATCAAGATTTTGTTGATTCCTTGAGTTCCAAGCAATTGTCTCGAGTATGTAGGATTGAATTTGTTGTTCCTGAAACTTTTTCTCAGTTGACAATGTTAGATGTATTTCAAATTGGATGCTTGTCAATAACATCAAAAACGAACATATGTCTAACATATTCTTGTCCAATTAGGATTTTTAACCAATCTTGTGCATCCAATAAGTTCATTTGTGTCATTGGATTAACATTTAGGTCATTTTCGTCCTCCCTAGGCATATTCTTGTCCAATTAGGGTTTTTAACCAATCTTGTGCATCCAATAGGTGTGTTTGTGTCATTGGATGATCAATTAGGTCATTTTCGTCCTCCCTATGCTTATTCTTGTCCAATTAGGGTTTTTAACCAATCTTGTGCATCCAATAAGTTCATTTGTGTCATTGAATTAATATTTAGGTCATTTTCGTCCTCCCTAGGCATATTCTTGACCAATTAAGGTTTTTAACCAATCTTGTGCATCCAATAGGTGTGTTTGTCTCACTGGATGATCAATTAGGTCATTTTCGTCCTCCATAGGCTTATTCTTGGCCAATTAGGGTTTTTAACCAATCTTGTGCATCCAATAGGTGTGTTTGTGTCATTGGATGATCAATTAGGTCATTTTCGTCCTCCCTAGGCTTATTCTTGTCCAATTAGGGTTTTTAACCAATCTTGTGCTTCCAATAAGTTCATTAGTGTCATTGGATGATCAATTAGGTCATTTTCGTCCTCCCTAGGCATGTTCTAGTCCAACTAGGGTTTTTACCCAATCTTGTGCATCCAATAGGTGTGTTTGTGTCATTGGATGATCAATTAGGTCATTTTCGTCCTCCCAAGGCTTATTCTTGTCCAATTAGGGTTTTTAACCAATCTTGTGCATCCAATAAGTTCATTTGTGTCATTGGATTAACATTTAGGTCATTTTCGTCCTCGCCCGGCATATTCTTGTCCAATTAGGGTTTTTAACCAATCTTGTGTATCCAATAGGTGTGTTTGTGTCATTGGATGATCAACTAGGTCATTTTCGTCCTCCCTAGGCATATTCTTGTCCAATTAGGGTTTTTAACATATCTTGTGCATCCAATAGGTGTGTTTGTGTCACTGGATGATCAATTCGATCATTTTCGTCCTCCGTAGGCATATTCTTGTCCAATTAGGGTTTTTAACGAATCTTGTGCATCCAATAAGTGTGTTTGTGTCATTGGATGATCAATTAGGTCACTTTTGTCCTCCCTAGGCTTATTCTTGTCCAATTAGGGTTTTTAACCAATCTTGTGCATCCAATAAGTTTGTTTGTGTCATTGAATTAATATTTAGGTCATTTTCGTCCTCCCTAGGCATATTCTTGTCCAATTAGGGTTTTTAACCAATCTTGTGCATCCAATAGTCGTGTTTGTGTCATTGGATAATCAATTAGGTCATTTTCGTCCTCCCTAGGCTTATTCTTGTCCAATTAGGGTTTTTAACCAATCTAGTGCATCCAATAAGTTTGTTTGTGTCATTGAATTAATATTTAGGTCATTTTCGTCCTCCCTAGGCATATTCTTGTCCAATTAGGGTTTTTAACCAATCTTGTGCATCCAATAGGTGTGTTTGTGTCATTGGATGATCAATTAGGTCATTTTCGTCCTCCCTAGGCTTATTCTTGTCCAATTAGGGTTTTTAACCAATCTTGTGCATCCAATAACTTTGTTTGTGTCATTGAATTAATATTTAGGTCATTTTCGTCCTCCCTAGGCATATTCTTGTCCAATTAGGAATTTTAACCAATCTTGTGCTTCCAATAGGTGTGTTTGTGTCATTGGATGATCAATTAGGTCATTTTCATCCTCCCTAGACTTATTCTTGTCCAATTAGGGTTTTTAACCAATCTTGTGCATCCAATAAGTTCATTTGTGTCATTGAATTAATATTTAGGTCATTTTCGTCCTCCCTAGGCATATTCTTGTCCAATTAGGGTTTTTAACCAATCTTGTGCATCCAATAGGTGTGTTTGTGTCATTGGATGATCAATTAGGTCATTTTCGTCCTCCCTAGGCTTATTCTCGTCCAATTAGGATTTTTAACCAATCTTGTCCATCCAATAAGTTCATTTGTGTCATTGGATTAACATTTAGGTCATTTTCGTCCTTCCTAGGCATATTCTTGTCCAATTAGGTTTTTTAACCAATCTTGTGCTTCCAATAGGTGTGTTTGTGTCATTGGATGATCAATTAGGTCATTTTCGTCCTCCCTAGGCTTATTCTTGTCCAATTAGGGTTTTTAACCAATCTTGTGCATCCAATAACTTTGTTTGTGTCATTGAATTAATATTTAGGTCATTTTCGTCCTCCCTAGGCTTATTCTTGTCCAATTAGGGTTTTTAACCAATCTTGTGCATCCAATAACTTTGTTTGTGTCATTGAATTAACAGTTAGGTCATTTTCGTCCTCCCTAGGCATATTCTTGTCCAATTAGGGTTTTTAACCAATCTTGTGCTTCCAATAGGTGTGTTTGTGTCATTGGATGATCAATTAGGTCATTTTCGTCCTCCCTAGGCTTATTCTTGTCCAATTAGTGTTTTTAACCAATCTTGTGCATCCAATAAGTTCATTTGTGTCATTGATTAATATTTAGGTCATTTTCGTCCTCCCTAGGCATATTCTTGTCCAATTAGGGTTTTTAACCAATCTTGTGCATCCAATAGGTGTGTTTGTGTCATTGGATGATCAATTAGGTCATTTTCGTCCTCCCTATGCTTATTCTTGTCCAATTAGGGTTTTTAACCAATCTTGTGCATCCAATAAGTTCATTTGTGTCATTGAATTAATATTTAGGTCATTTTCGTCCTCCCTAGGCATATTCTTGTCCAATTAGGGTTTTTAACAAATCTTGTGCATCCAATAAGTTGAGTTGTGTCATTGGATTCACATTTAGGTCATTTTCTTCCTCCCTAGGCTTATTCTTGTCCAATTAGGGTTTTTAACCAATCTTGTGCATCCAATAGGTGTGTTTGTGTCATTGGATGATCAATTAGGTCATTTTTCGTCCTCCCTATGCTTATTCTTGTCCAATTAGGGTTTTTAACCAATCTTGTGCATCCAATAAGTTCATTTGTGTCATTGAATTAATATTTAGGTCATTTTCGTCCTCCCTAGGCATATTCTTGTCCAATTAGGGTTTTTAACCAATCTTGTGCATCCAATAGGTGTGTTTGTGTCATTGGATGATCAATTAGGTCATTTTCGTCCACCCTAGGCTTATTCTCGTCCAATTAGGGTTTTTAACCAATCTTGTGCATCCAATAAGTTCATTTGTGTCATTGGATTAACATTTAGGTCATTTTCGTCCTCCCTAGGCATATTCTTGTCCAATTAGGGTTTTTAACCAATCTTGTGCTTCCAATAGGTGTGTTTGTGTCATTGGATGATCAATTAGGTCATTTTCGTCCTCCCTAGGCTTATTCTTGACCAATTAGGGTTTTTAACCAATCTTGTGCATCCAATAGGTGTGTTTGTGTCATTGGATGATCAATTAGGTCATTTTCGTCCTCCCTAGGCATATTCTTGTCCAACTAGGGTTTTTAACCAATCTTGTGCATCCAATAGGTGTGTTTGTGTCATGGGATGATCAATTAGGTCATTTTCGTCCTCCCTAGGCTTATTCTTGTCCAATTAGGGTTTTTAACCAATCTTGTGCATCCAATAGGTGTGTTTGTGTCATTGGATGATCAGTTAGGTCATTTTCGTCCTCCCTAGGCTTATACTTGCCCAATTAGGGTTTTTAACCAATCTTGTGCATCCAATAGGTGTGTTTGTGTCATTGGATGATCAATTAGGTCATTTTCGTTCTCCCTAGGCATATTCTTGTCCAATTAGGGTTTTTAATCAATCTTGTGCATCCAATAGGTGTGTTTGTGTCATTGGATGATCAATTAGGTCATTTTCGTCCTCCCTATGCTTATTCTTGTCCAATTAGGGTTTTGAACCAATCTTGTGCATCCAATAAGTTCATTTGTGTCATTGAATTAATATTTAGGTCATTTTCGTCCTCCCTAGGCATATTCTTGTCCAATTAGGGTTTTCAACCAATCTTGTGCATCCAATAGGTGTGTTTGTGTCATTGGATGATCAATTAGGTCATTTTCGTCCTCCCTAGGCATATTCTTGTCCAACTAGGGTTTTTAACCAATCTTGTGCATCCAATAGGTGTGTTTATGTCATTGGATGATCAATTAGGTCATTTTCGTCCTCCCTATGCTTATTCTTGTCCAATTAGGGTTTTTAACCAATCTTGTGTATCCAATAAGTTCATTTGTGTCATTGAATTAATATTTAGGTCATTTTCGTCCTCCCTAGGCATATTCTTGTCCAATTAGGGTTTTTAACCAATCTTGTGCATCCAATAGGTGTGTTTGTGTCATTGGATGATCAATTAGGTCATTTTCGTCCTCCCTAGGCATATTCTTGTCCAATTAGGGTTTTTAACCAATCTTGTGCAGCCAATAGGTGTGTTGTGTCATTGGATGATCAATTAGGTCATTTTCGTCCTCCCTAGGCATATTCTTGTCCAATTAGGGTTTTTAACCAATCTTGTGCATCCAATAGGTGTGTTTGTGTCATTGGATGATCAATTAGGTCATTTTCGTCCTCCCTAGGCATATTCTTGTCCAATTAGGGTTTTTAACCAATCTTGTGCATCAAATAGGTGTGTTTGTGTCATTGGATGATCAATTAGGTCATTTTCGTCCTTTCTATGCTTATTCTTGTCCAATTAGGGTTTTTAACCAATCTTATGCATCCAATAAGTTCATTTGTGTTATTGGATGATCAATTAGGTCATTTTCGTCCTCCCTAGGCATATTGTTGTCCAATTAGGGTTTTTAACCAATCTTGTGCTTCCAATAGGTGTGTTTGTGTCATTGGATGATCAATTAGGTCATTTTCGTCCTCCCTAGGCTTATTCTTGTCCAATTAGGGTTTTTAACCAATCTTGTGCATCCAATAACTTTGTTTGTGTCATTGAATTAATATTTAGGTCATTTTCGTCCTCCCTAGGCATATTCTTGTCCAATTAGGGTTTTTAACCAATCTTGTGCATCCAATAGGTGTGTTTGTGTCATTGGATGATCAATTAGGTCATTTTCGTTCCCCCTAGGCTTATTCTTGTCCAATTAGGGTTTTTCACCAATCTTGTGCATCCAATAACTTTGTTTGTGTCATTGAATTAATATTTAGGTCATTTTCGTCCTCCCTAGGCATATTCTTGTCCAATTAGGGTTTTTAACCAATCTTGTGCATCCAATAGGTGTGTTTGTGTCATTGGATGATCAATTAGGTCATTTTCGTCCTCCCTAGGCTTATTCTTGTCCAATTAGGGTTTTTAACCAATCTTGTGCATCCAATAACTTTGTTTGTGTCATTGAATTAATATTTAGGTCATTTTCGTCCTCCCTAGGCATATTCTTGTCCAATTAGGGTTTTTAACCAATCTTGTGCATCCAATAGGTGTGTTTGTGTCATTGGATGATCAATTAGGTCATTTTCGTCCTCCCTACGCTTATTGTTGTCCAATTAGGGTTTTTAACCAATCATGAGCATCCAATAGGTGTGTTTGGGTCATTGGATGATCAATTAGGTCATTTTCGTCCTCCCTAGGCATATTCTTGTCCAATTAGGGTTTTTAACCAATCTTGTGCATCCAATAGGTGTGTTTGTGTCATTGGATGATCAATTAGGTCATTTTCGTCCTCCCTAGGCATATTCTTGTCCAATTAGGGTTTTTAACCAATCTTGTGCATCCAATAGGTGTGTTTGTGTCATTGGATGATCAATTAGGTCATTTTCGTCCTCCCTAGGCATATTCTTATCCAATTAGGGTATTTAAGCAATCTTGTGCATCCAATAGGTGTGTTTGTGTCATTGGATGATCAATTAGGTCATTTTCGTCCTTTTTATGCTTATTCTTGTCCAATTAGGGTTTTTAACCAATCTTGTGCATCCAATAAGTTCATTTGTGTCATTAGATGATCAATTAGGTAATTTTCGTCCTCCCTAGGCATATTCTTGTCCAATTAGGGTTTTTAACCAATCTTGTGCATCCAATAGGTGTGTTTGTGTCATTGGATGATCAATTAGGTCATTTTCGTCCTCCCTAGGCATATTCTTGTCCAATTAGGGTTTTTTAACGAATCTTGTGCATCCAATAGGTGTGTTTGTCTCATTGGATGATCAATTAGGTCATTTTCTTCCTGCCTAGGCTTATTCTTGTCCAATTAGGGTTTTTAACCAATCTTGTGCATCCAATAGGTGTGTTTGTGTCATTGGATGATCAATTAGGTCATTTTCGTCCTCCCTAGGCATATTCTTGTCCAACTAGGGTTTTTAACCAATCTTGTGCATCCAATAGGTGTGTTTGTGTCATTGGACGATCAATTAGGTCATTTTCGTCCTCCCTATGCTTATTCTTGTCCAATTAGGATTTTTAACCAATCTTGTGCATCCAATAAGTTCATTTGTGTCATTGAATTAATATTTAGGTCATTTTCGTCCTCCCTAGGCATATTCTTGTCCAATTAGGGTTTTTAACCAATCTTGTGCATCCAATAGGTGTGTTTGTGTCATTGGATGATCAATTAGGTCATTTTCGTCCTCCCTAGGCATATTCTTGTCCAATTAGGGTTTTTATACAATCTTGTGCATCCAATAGGTGTGTTTGTGGCAATGGATGATCAATTAGGTAATTTTCGTCCTCCCTAGGCTTATTCTTGTCCAATTAGGGTTTTTAACCAATCTTGTGCATCCAATAAGTTTGTTTGTGTCATTGAATTAATATTTAGGTCATTTTCGTCCTCCCTAGGCATATTCTTGTCCAATTAGGGTTTTTAACCAATCTTGTGCATCCAATAGGTGTGTTTGTGTCATTGGATGATCAATTAGGTCATTTTCGTCCTCCCTATGCTTATTCTTGTCCAATTAGGGTTTTTAACCAATCTTGTGCATCCAATAAGTTCATTTATGTCATTGGATGATCAACTAAGTCATTTTCGTCCTTCCTAGGCATATTCTTGTCCAACAAGGGTTTTTAACCAGTCTTGTGCATGCAATAGGTGTGTTTATGTCAATGGATGATCAATTAGGTCATTTTCGTCCTCCCAAGGCTTATTCTTGTCCAATTAGGGTTTTTAACCAATCTTGTTCATCCAATAAGTTTGTTTGTGTCATTGAATTAATATTTAGGTCATTTTCGTCCTCCCTAGGCATATTCTTGTCCAATTAGGGTTTTTAACCAATCTTGTGCATCCAATAGGTGTGTTTGTGTCATTGGATGATCAATTAGGTCATTTTCGTCCTCCTTAGGCTTTTTCTTGTCCAATTAGGGTTTTTAACCAATCTTGTGCATCCAATAAGTTCATTTATGTCATTGGATTAACATTTAGGTCATTTTCGTCCTCCCTAGGCATATTCATGTCCAATTAGGGTTTTTAACCAATCTTGTGCATCCAATAGGTGTGTTGGTGTCATTGGATGATCAATTAGGTCATTTTCGTCCTCCCTAGGCTTATTCTTGTCCAATTAGGGTTTTTAACCAATCTTGTGCATCCAATAAGTTCATTTGTGTCATTGGATGATCAATTAGGTCATTTTCGTCCTCCTTAGGTATATTCTTGTCCAACAAGGGTTTTTAACCAATCTTGTGCAACCAATAGATGTGTTTGTGTCTTTGGATGATCAATTAGGTCATTTTCGTCCTCCCTAGGCTTATTCTTGTCCAATTAGGGTTTTTAATCAATCTTGTGCATCCAATAAGTTCATTTGTGTCATTGAATTAATATTTAGGTCATTTTCGTCCTCCCTAGGCATATTCTTGTCCAATTAGGGTTTTTAACCAATCTTGTGCATCCAATAGGTGTGTTTGTGTCATTGGATGATCAATTAAGACATTTTCGTCCTCCCTAGGCATATTCTTGTCCAACTATGGTTTTTTACCAATCTTGTGCGTCCAATAGGTGTGTTTATGTCATTGGATGATCAATTAGGTCATTTTCGTCCTCCCTATGCTTATTCTTGTCCAATTAGGGTTTTTAACCAATCTTGTGAATCCAATAAGTTCATTTGTGTCATTGAATTAATATTTAGGTCATTTTCGTCCTCCCTAGGCATATTCCTGTCCAATTAGGGTTTTTAACCAATCTTGTGCATCCAATAGGTGTGTTTGTGTCATTGGATGATCAATTAGGTCATTTTCGTCCTTCCTAGGCTTATTCTTGTCCAATTAGGGTTTTTAACAAATCTTGTGCATCTAATAGGTGTGTTTGTGTCATTGGATGATCAGTTAGGTCATTTTCGTCCTCCCTAGGCATATTCTTGTCCAATTAGGGTTTTTAACCAATCTTGTGCATCCAATAGGTGTGTTTGTGTCATTGGATGATCAATTAGGTCATTTTCGTCCTCCCTATGCTTATTCTTGTCCAATTAGGGTTTTTAACCAATCTTGTGCATCCAATAAGTTCATTTGTGTCATTGGGTTAACATTTAGGTCATTTTCGTCCTTCCTAGGCATATTCTTGTCTAATTAGGGTTTTTAACCAATCTTGTGCTTCCAATAAGTGTGTTTGTGTCATTGGATGATCAATTAGGTCATTTACGTCCTTCCTAGGCATATTCTTGTCCAATTAGGGTTTTGAACCAGTCTTGTGCATCCAATAGGTGTATTTGTGTCTTTGGATGATCAATTAGGTCATTTTCGTCCTCCCAAGGCTTATTCTTGTCCAATTAGGGTTTTTAACCAATCTTGTGCATCCAATAAGTTCATTTGTGTACTTGGATTAACATTTAGGTCATTTTCGCCCTCCCTAGGCATATTCTTGTCCAATTAGGGTTTTTAACCAATCTTGTGCATCCAATAGGTGTGTTTGTGTCATTGGATGATCAATTAGGTCATTTTCGTCCTTTCTATGCTTATTCTTGTCCAATTAGGATTTTTAACCAATCTTGTGCATCCAATAACTTTGTTTGTGTCATTGAATTAATATTTAGGTCATTTTCGTCCTCCCTAGGCATATTCTTGTCCAATTAGGGTTTTTAACCAATCTTGTGCATCCAATAGGTGTGTTTGTGTCATTGGATGATCAATTAGGTCATTTTCGTCCTCCCTAGGCTTATTCTTGTCCAATTAGGGTTTTTAACCAATCTTGTGCATCCAATAACTTTGTTTGTGTCGTTGAATTAATATTTAGGTCATTTTCGTCCTCCCTAGGCTTATTCTTGTCCAATTAAGGTTTTTAACCAATCTTGAGCATCCAATAACTTTGTTTGTGTCATTGAATTAATATTTAGGTCATTTTCGTCCTCCCTAGGCATATTCTTGTCCAATTAGGGTTTTTAACCAATCTTGTGCATCCAATAGGTGTGTTTGTGTCATTGGATGATCAATTAGGTCATTTTTGTCCTCCCTAGCCTTATTCTTGTCCCATTAGGGTTTTTAACCAATTTTGTGAATCCAATAAGTTTATTTGTGTCATTGGATTAACATTTAGGTCATTTTCGTCCTCCCTAGGCATATTCTTGTCCAATTAGGGTTTTTAACCAATCTTGTGCATCCAATAGGTGTGTTTGTGTCATTGGATGATCAATTAGGTCATTTTCGTCCTCCCTAGGCTTATTCTTGTCCAATTAGGGTTTTTAACCAATCTTGTGCAGCCAATAAGTTTATTTGTGTCATTGGATTAACATTTAGGTCATTTTTGTCCTCCCTAGGCATATTCTTGTCCAATTAGGGTTTTTAACCAATCTTGTGCTTCCAATAGGTGTGTTTGTGTCATTGGATGATCAATTAGGTCATTTTCGTTCTCCCTAGGCTTATTCTTGTCCAATTAGGGTTTTTAACCAATCTTGTGCATCCAACAAGTTTGTTTATGTCATTGAATTAATATTTAGGTCATTTTCGTCCTCCCTAGGCATATTCTTGTCCAATTAGGGTTTTTAACCAATCTTTTGCATCCAATAGGTGTGTTTGCGTCATTGGATGATCAATTAGGTCATTTTTGTCCTCCCTAGGCATATTGTTGTCCAATTAGGGTTTTTAACCAATCTTGTGCATCTAATAGGTGTGTTTGTGGTAATGGATGATCAATTTGGTCATTTTCGTCCTCCCTAGGCTTATTCTTGTCCAGCTAGGGTTTTCAACCAATCTTGTGCATCCAATAGGTGTGTTTGTTTCATTGGATGATCAATTAGGTCATTTTCGTCCTCCATAGGCTTATTCTTGCCCAATTAGGGTTTTTAACCAATCTTGTGCATCCAATAAGTTGAGTTGTGTCATTCGATTAGCATTTAGGTCATTTTCGTCCTACCTAGGCTTATTCTTGTCCAATTAGTGTTTTTAACCAATCTTGTGCATCCAATAAGTTCATTTGTGTCATTGGATTAACATTTAGGTCATTTTCGTCCTCCCTAGGCATATTCTTGTCCAATTAGGGTTTTTAACCAATCTTGTGCATCCAATAGGTGTGTTTGTGTCATTGGATGATCAATTAGGTTATTTTCATCCTCCCTAGGCCTATTCTTGTCCAATTAGGGTTTTTAACCAATCTTGTGCATCCAATAAGTTGAGTTGTGTCATTGGATTAACATTTAGGTCATTTTCGTTCTCCCTAGGCTTATTCTTGTCCAATTAGGGTTTTTAACCAATCTTGTGCATCCTATAACTTCATTTGTGTCATTGGATTAA
Organism: Cicer pinnatifidum; assembly: GCA_037974775.1. Taxonomy (NCBI): domain Eukaryota; kingdom Viridiplantae; phylum Streptophyta; class Magnoliopsida; order Fabales; family Fabaceae; genus Cicer; species Cicer pinnatifidum. The sequence continues at coordinate 8,483 of JBBPBR010001607.1, read as the reverse complement.
CATTTAGGTCATTTTCGTCCTCCCTAGGCATATTCTTGTCCAATTAGGGTTTTTAACCAATCTTGTGCATCCAATAGGTGTGTTTGTGTCATTGGATGATCAATTAGGTCATTTTCGTCCTCCCTAGGCTTATTCTTGTCCAATTAGGGTTTTTAACCAATCTTGTGCATCCAATAAGTTGAGTTGTGTCATTGGATTAACATTTAGGTCATTTTCGTCCTCCCCAGGCATATTCTTGTCCAATTAGGGTTTATAACCAATCTTGTGCATCCAATAAGTTCATTTGTGTCATTGGATTAACATTATGTCATTTTCGTCCTCCCTAGGGATATTCTTGTCAAATTAGGGTTTTTAACCAATCTTGTACATCTAATAAGTTCATTTGTGTCATTGGATTAACATTTAGGTCATTTTCGTCCTCCCTAGGCATATTCTTGTCCAATTAGGGTTTTTAACCAATCTTGTGCATCCAATAGGTGTGTTTGTGTCATTGGATGATCAATTAGGTCATTTTCGTCCTCCTTAGGCTTATTCTTGACCAATTAGGGTTTTTAACCAATCTTGTGCATCCAATAAGTTGAGTTGTGTCATTGGATTAGCATTTAGGTCATTTTCGTCCTACCTAGGCATATTCTTGTCCAATTAGGGTTTTGAACCAATCTTGTGCTTCCAATAGGTGTGTTTGTGTCATTGGATGATCAATTAGGTCATTTTCGTCCTCCCTAGGCTTATTCTTGTCCAATTAGGGTTTTCAACCAATCTTGTGCATCCAATAACTTTGTTTGTGTCATTGAATTAATATTTAGGTTATTTTCGTCCTCCCTAGGCATATTCTTGTCCAATTAGGGTTTTTAACCAATCATGTGCATCCAACAAGTTTGTTTATGTCATTGAATTAATATTTAGGTCATTTTCGTCCACCCTAAGCATATTCTTGTCCAATTAGGGTTTTTAACCAATCTTGTGCATCCAATAGGTGTGTTTGTGTCATTGGATGATCAATTAGGTCATTTTCGTCCTCCCTAGGCTTATTCTTGTCCAATTAGGGTTTTTAACCAATCTTGTGCATCCAATAGGTGTGTTTGTGTCATTGGATGATCAATTAGGTCATTTTCGTCCTCCCTAGGCTTATTCTTGTCCAATTAGGGTTTTTAACCAATCTTGTGCATCCAATAGGTGTGTTTGTGCTATTGGATGATCAGTTAGGTCATTTTCGTCCTCCCTATGCATATTCTTGTCCAATTAGGGTTTTTAACCAATCTTGTGCATCCAATAGGTGTGTTTGTGTCATTGGATGATCAATTAGGTCATTTTCGTCCTCCCTAGGCTTATTCTTGTCCAATTAGGGTTTTTAACCAATCTTGTGCATCCAATAGGTGTGTTTGTGTCATTGGATGATCAAGTAGGTCATTTTCGTCCTCCCTAAGCTTATTCTTGTCCAATTAGGGTTTTGAACCAATCTTGTGCATCCAATAACTTTGATTGTGTCATTGAATTAATATTTAGGTCATTTTCGTCCTCCCTAGGCATATTCTTGTCCAATTAGGGTTTTTAACCAATCTTGTGCATCCAATAGGTGTGTTTGTGTCATTGGATGATCAATTAGGTCATTTTCGTCCTCCCTAGGCTTATTCTTGTCCAATTAGGGTTTTTAACCAATCTTGTGCATCCAATAAGTTGAGGTTTGTCATGGGATTAACATTTAGGTCATTTTCGTTCTCCCTAGGCTTATTCTTGTACAATTAGGGTTTTTAACCAATCTTGTGCATCCAATAGGTGTGTTTGTGTCATTGGATGATCAATGAGGTCATTTTCGTCCTCCCTAGGCTTATTCTTGTCCAATTAGGGTTTTTAACCAATCTTGTGCATCCAATAGGTGTGTTTGTGTCATTGGATGATCAATTAGGTCATTTTCGTCCTCCCTAGGGTTATTCTTGTCCAATTAGGGTTTTTAACCAATCTTGTGCATCCAATAAGTTGAGTTGTGTCATTGGATTAATATTTAGGTCATTTTCATTCTCCCTAGGCTTATTTTTGTCGAATTAGGTTTTTAACCAATCTTGTGCATCCAATAAGTTCATTTGTGTCATTGGATTAACATTTAGGTCATTTTCGTCCTCCCTAGGCATATTCTTGTCCAATTAGGGTTTTTAACCAATCTTGTGCATCCAATAGGTGTGTTTGTGTCATTGGATGATCAATTAGGTCATTTTCGTCCTCCCTAGGCTTATTCTTGTCCAATTAGGGTTTTTAACCAATCTTGTGCATCCAATAGGTGTGTTTGTGTCATTGGATGATCAATTAGGTCATTTTCGTCCTCCCTAGGCTTATTCTTGTCCAATTAGGGTTTTTAACCAATCTTGTGCATCCAAAATTTGTTTGTGTCATTGAATTAATATTTAGGTCATTTTCGTCCTCCCTAGGCATATTCTTGTCCAATTAGGGTTTTTAACCAATCTTGTGCATCCAATAGGTGTGTTTGTGTCATTGGATGATCAATTAGGTCATTTTCGTCCTCCCTAGGCTTATTCTTGTCCAATTATGGTTTTTAACCAATCTTGTGCATCCAATAGGTGTGTTTGTGTCATTTGATGATCAATTAGGTCATTTTCGTCCTCCCTAGGCTTATTATTGTCCAATTAAGGTTTTTAACCAATCTTGTGCATCCAATAAGTTCATTAGTGTCATTGGATGATCAATTAGGTCATTTTCGTCCTCCCTAGGCATGTTCTTGTCCAACTAGGGTTTTTAACCAATCTTGTGCATCCAATAGGTGTGTTTGTGTCATTGGATGATCAATTAGGTCATTTTCGTCCTCCCTAGGCTTATTCTTGTCCAATTAGGGTTTTTAACCAATCTTGTGAATTCATTAAGTTTGTTTGTGTCATTGAATTAATATTTAGGTCATTTTCGTCCTCCCTAGACATATTCTTGTCCAATTAGGGTTTTTAACCAATCTTGTGCATCCAATAGGTGTGTTTGTGTCATTGGATGATCAATTAGGTCATTTTCGTCTTCCCTAGGCTTATTCTTGTCCAATTAGGGTTTTTAACCAATCTTGTGAATCCAATAAGTTCATTTGTGTCATTGGATTAACATTTAGGTCATTTTCGTCCTCCCTAGGCAT
>JBBPBR010001606.1:17443-32379 GCA_037974775.1 Cicer pinnatifidum | reverse complement strand
GGATGCACAAGATTGGTTAAAAACCCTAATTGGACAAGAATATGCCTAGGGAGGACGAAAATGACCTAAATATTAATTCAATGACACAAATGAACTTATTGGATGCACAAGATTGGTTCAAAACCCTAATTGGACAAGAATAAGCATAGGGAGGACGAAAATGACCTAATTGATCATCCAATGACACAAACACACCTATTGGATGCACAAGATTGATTAAAAACCCTAATTGGACAAGAATATGCCTAGGGAGAACGAAAATGACCTAATTGATCATCCAATGACACAATCACACCTATTGGATGCACAAGATTGATTAAAAACCCAAATTGGACAAGAATAGGCCTAAGGAGGACGAAAATGACCTAATTGATAATCCAATGACACAAACGCACCTATTGGATGCACAAGATTGGTTAAAAATCCTAGTTGGACAAGAATATGCCTAGGGAGGACGAAAATGACCTAATTGATCATCCAATGACACAAACACACCTAATGGATGCACAAGATTGGTTAAAAACCCTAATTGGACAAGAATAAGCCTAGGGAGGACGAAAATGACCTAAATGTGAATCCAATGACACAACTCAACTTATTGGATGCACAAGATTGGTTAAAAACCCTAATTGGACAAGAATATGCCTATGGAAGACGAAAGTGACCTAAATGTTAATCCAATAACACAAATGAACTTATTGGATGCACAAGATTGGTTAAAAACCCTAATTGGACAAGAATAAGCCTAGGGAGGACGAAAATGACCTAATTGATCATCCAATGACACAAACACACCTATTGGATGCACAAGATTGGTTAAAAACCCTCATTGGACAAGAATATGCCTAGGGAGGACGAAAATGACCTAATTGATCATCCAATGACACAAACACACCTATTGGATGCACAAGATTGTTTAAAAACTCTAATTGGACAAGAATAAGCCTAGGGAGGACGAAAATGACCTAATTGATCATCCAATGACACAAACACACCTACTGGATGCACAAGATTGGTTAAAAACCCTAATTGGGCAAGTATAAGCCTAGGGAGGACGAAAATGACCTAACTGATCATCCAATGACACAAACACACCTATTGGATGCACAAGATTGGTTAAAAACCCTAATTGGACAAGAATAAGCCTATGGAGGACGAAAATGACCTAATTGATCATCCAATGACACAAACACACCTATTGGATGCACAAGATTGGTTAAAAACCCTAATTGGCCAAGAATAAGCCTATGGAGGACGAAAATGACCTAATTGATCATCCAGTGAGACAAACACACCTATTGGATGCACAAGATTGGTTAAAAACCTTAATTGGTCAAGAATATGCCTAGGGAGGACGAAAATGACCTAAATATTAATTCAATGACACAAATGAACTTATTGGATGCACAAGATTGGTTAAAAACCCTAATTGGACAAGAATAAGCATAGGGAGGACGAAAATGACCTAATTGATCATCCAATGACACAAACACACCTATTGGATGCACAAGATTGGTTAAAAACCCTAATTGGACAAGAATATGCCTAGGGAGGACGAAAATGACCTAATTGATCATCCAATGACACAAACACACCTATTGGATGCACAAGATTGGTTAAAAACCCTAGTTGGACAAGAATATGCCTAGGGAGGACGAAAATGACCTAATTGATCATCCAATGACACAAACACACCTAATGGATGCACAAGATTGGTTAAAAACCCTAATTGGACAATAATATGCCTAGGGAAGACGAAAGTGACCTAAATGTTAATCCAATAACACAAATGAACTTATTGGATGCACAAGATTGGTTAAAAACCCTAATTGGACAAGAATAAGCCTAGGGAGGACGAAAATGACCTAATTGATCATCCAATGACACAAACACACCTATTGGATGCACAAGATTGGTTAAAAACCCTCATTGGACAAGAATATGCCTAGGGAGGACGAAAATGACCTAATTGATCATCCAATGACACAAACACACCTAATGGATGCACAAGATTGATTAAAAACCCTAATTGGACAAGAATAAGCCTAGGGAGGACGAAAATGACCTAAATGTGAATCCAATGACACAACTCAACTTATTGGATGCACAAGATTGGTTAAAAACCCTAATTGGACAAGAATATGCCTAGGGAAGACGAAAGTGACCTAAATGTTAATCCAATAACACAAATGAACTTATTGGATGCACAAGATTGGTTAAAAACCCTAATTGGACAAGAATAAGCCTAGGGAGGACGAAAATGACCTAATTGATCATCCAATGACACAAACACACCTATTGGATGCACAAGATTGGTTAAAAACCCTCATTGGACAAGAATATGCCTAGGGAGGACGAAAATGACCTAATTGATCATCCAATGACACAAACGCACCTATTGGATGCACAAGACTGGTTAAAAACCCTAATTGGACAAGAATATGCCTAGGGTGGACGAAAATGACCTAATTGATCATCCAATGACACAAACACACCTATTGGATGCACAAGATTGGTTAAAAACCCTAATTGGGCAAGTATAAGCCTAGGGAGGACGAAAATGACCTAACTGATCATCCAATGACACAAACACACCTATTAGATGCAAAACATTGGTTAAAAACCCTAATTGGACAAGAATAAGCCTAAGGAGGACGAAAATGACCTAATTGATCATCCAATGACACAAACACACCTATTGGATGCACAAGATTGGTTAAAAACCCTAATTGGACAAGAATAAGCGTAGGGAGAACGAAAATGACCTAAATTTTAATCCAATGACACAACTCAACTTATTGGATGCAAAAGATTGGTTAAAAACCCTAATTGGACAAGAATAAGCCTTGGGACGACGAAAATGGCCTAATTGATCATCCAATGACACAAACACACCTATTGGATGCACAAGATTGGTTAAAAACCCTAATTGGACAAGAATAAGCCTAGGGAGGACGAAAATGACCTAATTGATCATCCAATGACACAAACACACCTATTGGATGCACAAGATTGGTTAAAAACCCTAATTGGACAAGAATATGCCTAGGGAGGACGAAAATGACCTAATTGATCATCCAATGACACAAACACACCTATTGGATGCAGAAGATTGGTTAAAAACCCTAATTGGACAATAATATGCGTAGGGAGGACGAAAATGACCTAAATATTAATTCAATGACACAAACAAACTTATTGGATTCACAAGATTGGTTAAAAACCCTAATTGGGCAAGAATAGGCCTAGGGAGGACGAAAATGACCTAATTGATCATCCAATGACACAAACACACCTATTGGATGCACAAGATTGGTTAAAAACCCTAATTGGACAAGAATAAGCCTAGGGAGGACGAAAATGACCTAATTGATCATCCAATGACACAAACACACCTATTGGATGCACAAGATTGGTTAAAAACCCTAATTGGACAAGAATATGCCTAGGGAGGACGAAAATGACCTAATTGATCATCCAATGACACAAATGAACTTATTGGATGCACAAGATTAGTTAAAAACCCTAATTGGACAAGAATAAGCTTTGGGAGGACGAAAATTACCTAATTGATCATCCAATGACACAAACACACCTATTGGATGCACAAGATTGGTCTAAAACTCTAAATGAGCAAGAATATGCCTAGGGAGGACGAAAATGACCAAAATGTTAATCCAATGACACAAATGAACGTATTGGATGCACAAGATTGGTTAAAAACCCTAATTGGACAAGAATAAGCCTAGGGAGGACGAAAATGACCTAATTGATCATCCAATGACACAAACACACCTATTGGATGCACAAGATTGGTTAAAAACCCTAATTGGACAAGAATATGCCTAGGGAGGACGAAAATGACCTAATTGATCATCCAATGACACAAATGAAATTATTGGATGCACAAGATTAGTTAAAAACCCTAATTGGACAAGAATAAGCCTAGGGAGGACGAAAATAACCTAATTGATCATCCAATGACACAAACACCCCTATAGGATGCACAAGATTGGTCTAAAACTCTAATTGGACAAGAATATGCATAGGGAGGACGAAAATGACCTAAATGTTAATCCAATGACACAAACGGACTTATTGGATGCACAAGATTGGTTAAAAACCCTAATTGGACAAGAATAAGCCTAGGGAGGACGAAAATGACCTAATTGATCATCCAATGACACAAACACACCTATTGGATGCACAAGATTGGTTAAAAACCCTAATTGGACAAGAATATGCCTAGGGAGGACGAAAATGACCTAAATGTTAATCCAATGACACAAACGGACTTATTGGATGCACAAGATTGGTTAAAAACCCTAATTGGACAAGAATATGCCTAGGGAGGACGAAAATGACCTAATTGATCATCCAATGACACAAACACACCTATTGGATGCACAAGATTGGTTAAAAACCCTAATTGGACAAGAATATGCCTAGGGAGGACGAAAATGACCTAAATATTAATTGAATGACATAAACAAACTTGTTGGATGCACAAGATTGGTTAAAAACCCTAATTGGACAAGAATAAGCCTAGGGAGGACGAAAATGACCTAATTGATCATCCAATGACACAAACACACCTATTGGATGCACAAGATTGGTTAAAAACCCTAATTGGACAAGAATATGCCTAGGGAGAACGAAAATGACCTAAATTGATCATCCAATGACACAAACGCACCTATTGGATGCACAAGATTGGTTAAAAAACCCTAATTGGACAAGAATATGCCTAGGGAGAACGAAAATGACCTAAATTGATCATCCAATGACACAAACACACCTATTGGATGCACAAGATTGGTTAAAAACCCTAATTGGACAAGAATATGCCTAGGGAGGACGAAAATGACCTAAATGTTAATCCAATGACACAAATGAACTTATTGGATGCACAAGATTGGTTAAAAACCCTAATTGGACAAGAATAAGCCTAGGGAGGACGAAAATGACCTAATTGATCATCCAATGACACAAACACACCTATTGGATGCACAAGATTGGTTAAAAACCCTAATTGGAAAAGAATATACCTAGGGAGGAGGAAAATGACCTAAATATTAATTCAATGACACAAACAAAGTTATTGGATGCACAAGATTGGTTAAAAACCGTAATTGGACAAGAATAAGCCTAGGGAGGACGAAAATGACCTAATTGATCATCCAATGACACAAACACACCTATTGGATGCACAAGATTGGTTTAAAACCCTAATTGGACAAGAATACGTCTAGGGAGGACGAAAATGACCTAAATATGAATTCAATGACACAAACAAACTTATTGGATGCACAAGATTGGTTAAAAACCCTAATTGGACAAGAATAAGCCTAGGGAGGACGAAAATGACCTAAATGTTAATCCAATGACACAAACTCACCTATTGGATGCACAAGATTGGTTAAAAACCCTAATTGGACAAGAATAAGCCGAGGGAGGACGAAAATAACCTAATTGATCATCCAATGACACAAACACACCTATTGGATGCACAAGATTGGTTAAAAACCCTAAGCTTAGGGAGGACGAAAATGACCTAATTGATCATCCAAAGACACAAACACACCTATTGGATGCACAAGATTGGTTAAAAACCCTAGTTGGACAAGAATATGCCTAGGGAGGACGAAAATGACCTAACTGATCATCCAATGACACAAATGAACTTATTGGATGCACAAGATTGGTTAAAAACCCTAATTGGACCAGAATAAGCCTAAGGAGGACGAAAATGACCTAATTGATCATCCAATGACACAAACACACCTATTGGATGCACAAGATTGGTTAAAAACCCTAATTGGACAAGAATAAGCCTAGGGAGGACGAAAATGACCTAATTGATCATCCAATGACACAAACACACCTATTGGATGCACAAGATTGGTTAAAAACCCTAATTGGACAAGAATATGCCTAGGGAGGACGAAAATGACCTAAATATTAATTCAATGACACAAACAACCTTATTGGATGCACAAGATTGGTTAAAAACCCTAATTGGACAAGAATAAGCCTAGGGAGGACGAAAATGACCTAATTGATCATCCAATGACACAAACACACCTATTGGATGCACAAGATTGGTTAAAAACCCTAATTGGACAAGAATATGCCTAGGGAGGACGAAAATGACCTAAATATTAATTCAATGACACAATCAAAGTTATTGGATGCACAAGATTGGTTCAAAACCCTAATTGGACAAGAATAAGCTTAGGGAGGACGAAAATGACCTACTTGATCATCCAATGACACAAACACACCTATTGGATGCACAAGATTGGTTAAAAACCCTAATTGGACAAGAATAAGCCTAGGGAGGACGAAAATGACCTAATTGATCATCCAATGACACAAACACACCTATTGGATGCACAAGATTGGTTAAAAACCCTAATTGGCCAAGAATAAGCCTATGGAGGACGAAAATGACCTAATTGATCATCCAGTGAGACAAACACACCTATTGGATGCACAAGATTGGTTAAAAACCTTAATTGGTCAAGAATATGCCTAGGGAGGACGAAAATGACCTAAATATTAATTCAATGACACAAATGAACTTATTGGATGCACAAGATTGGTTAAAAACCCTAATTGGACAAGAATAAGCATAGGGAGGACGAAAATGACCTAATTGATCATCCAATGACACAAACACACCTATTGGATGCACAAGATTGGTTAAAAACCCTAATTGGACAAGAATATGCCTAGGGAGGACGAAAATGACCTAAACGTTAATCCAATGACACAAATGAACTTATTGGATGCACGAGATTGGTTAAAAATCCTAATTGGACAAGAATAAGCCTAGGGATGACGAAAATGACCTAATTGATCATCCAATGACACAAACACACCTATTGGATGCACAAGATTGGTTAAAAACCCTAGTTGGACAAGAATATGCCTAGGGAGGACGAAAATGACCTAATTTATCATCCAATGACACAAACACACCTATTGGATGCACAAGATTGGTTAAAAACCCTAATTGGACAAGAATAAGCCTAGGGAGGACGAAAACGACCTAAATGTGAATCCAATGACACAACTCAACTTATTGGATGCACAAGATTGGTTAAAATCCCTAATTGGACAAGAATATGCCTAGGGAGGACGAAAATGACCTAAATATTAATTCAATAACACAAATGAACTTATTGGATGCACAAGATTGGTTAAAACCTTAATTGGACATGAATATGCCTAGGGAGGACGAAAATGACCTAATTGATCATCCAATGACACAAACACACCTATTGGATGCACAAGATTGGTTAAAAACCCTAATTGGACAAGAATATGCCTATGGAGGACGAAAATGACCTAATTTATCATCCAATGACACAAACACACCTATTGGATGCACAAGATTGATTAAAAACCCTACTTGGACAAGAATATGCCTAGGGAGAACGAAAATGACCTAAATTGATCATCCAATGACACAAACACACCTATTGGATGCACAAGATTGGTTAAAAACCCTAATTGGACAAGAATATGCCTAGGGAAGACGAAAGTGACCTAAATGTTAATCCAATAACACAAATGAACTTATTGGATGCACAAGATTTGTTAAAAACCCTAATTGGACAAGAATAAGCCTAGGGAGGACGAAAATGACCTAATTGATCATCCAATGACACAAACACACCTATTGGATGCACAAGATTGGTTAAAAACCCTAATTGGACAAGAATAAGCCTAGGGAGGACGAAAATGACCTAATTGATCATCCAATGACACAAACACACCTATTGGATGCACAAGATTGGTTAAAAACCCTAATTGGACAAGAATAAGCCTAGGGAGGACGAAAATGACCTAATTGATCATCCAATGACACAAACACATCTATTGGATGCACAAAATTGGTTTAAAACCCAAGTTGGACAAGAATATGCCTAGGGAGGACGAAAATTACCTAATTGATCATCCAATGATACAAATGAACTTATTGGATGCACATGATTTGGTAAAAACCCGAATTGGACAAGAATAAGCCTAGGAAGGACGAAAATGACCTAATTGATCATCCAATGACACAAACACACCTATTGGATGCACAAGATTGGTTAAAAACCCTAATTGGACAAGAATATGCTTATGGAGGACGAAAATGACCTAAATTGATCATCCAATGACACAAACACACCTATCGGATGCACAAGATTGGTTAAAAACCCTAATTGGACAAGAATATGCCTAGGGAGGACGAAAATGACCTAAATTGATCATCCAATGACACAAACACACCTATTGGATGCACAAGATTGGTTAAAAACCCTAATTGGACAAGAATATGCCTAGGGAGGACGAAAATGACCTAAATATTAATTCAATGACAAAAACAAAGTTATTGGATGCACAAGATTGGTTAAAAACCCTAATTGGACAAGAATAAGCCTAGGGAGGACGAAAATGACCTAATTGATCATCCAATGACACAAACACACCTATTGGATGCACAAGATTGGTTAAAAACCCTAATTGGACAAGAATATGCATAGGGAGCACGAAAATGACCTAAATATTAATTCAATGACACAAACAAAGTTATTGGATGCACAAGATTGATTAAAAACCCTAATTTGACAAGAATAAGTCTAGGTAGGACGAAAATGACCTAATTGATCATCCAATGACACAAACACACCTATTGGATGCACAAGATTGGTTAAAAACCCTAATTGGACAAGAGTAAGCCTAGGGACGACGAAAACGACCTAATTGATCATCCAATGACACAAACACACCTATTGGATGCACAAGATTGGTTAAAAACCCTAATTGGACAAGAATAAGCCTAGGGAGGACGAAAATGACCTAATTGATCATCCAATGACACAAACACACCTATTGGATGCACAAGATTGGTTAAAAACCCTAATTGGACAAGAATATGCCTAGGGAGGACGAAAATGACCTAAATATTAATTCAATGACACAAACAGTGTTATTAGATGCACAAGATTGGTTAAAAACCCTAATTGGAAAAGAATAAGCCTAGGGAGGACGAAAATGACCTAATTGATCATCCAATGACACAAACACACCTATTGGATGCACAAGATTGGTTAAAAACCCTAATTGGACAAGAATAAGCCTAGGGAGGACGAAAATGACCTAATTGATCATCCAATGACCCAAACGAACTTATTGGATGCACAAGATTTGTTAAAAACCCTAATTGGACAAGAATAAGCCTAGGGAGGACGAAAATGACCTAATTGATCATCCAATGTCACAAACACACCTATTGGAAGCACAAGATTGGTTAAAAACCCTAGTTGGACAAGAATATGCCTACGGAGGACGAAAATGACCTAATTGATCATCCAATGACACAAATGAACTTATTGGATGCACAAGATTGGTTAAAAACCCTAATTGGACAAGAATAAGCATAGAAAAGACGAAAATGACCTAATATATCATCCAATGACACAAACACACCTATTGGATGCACAAGATAGGTTAAAAACCCTAATTGGACAAGAATATGCCTAGGGAGGACGAAAATGACCTAATTGATCATCCAATGACACAAACACACCTATTGGATGCACAAGATTGGTTAAAAACCCTAATTGGACAAGAATATGCCTAGGGAGGACGAAAATGACCTAAATATTAATCCAATGAAAAAAACAAACTTATTGGATGCACAAGATTGGTTAAAAACCCTAATTGGACAAGAATATGCCTAGGGAGGACGAAAATGACCTAAATGTTAATCCAATGACACAAATGAACTTATTGGATGCACAAGATTGGTTAAAAACCCTAATGGGACAAGAATAAGCCTAGGAAGGACGAAAATGACCTAATTGATCATCCAATGACACAAACACACCTATTGGATGCACAAGATTGGTTAAAAACCCTAATTGGACAAGAATAAGCCTAGGGAGGACGAAAATGACCTAATTGATCATCCAATGACACAAACACACCTATTGGATGCACAAGATTGGTTAAAAACCCTAATTGGACAAGAATATGCCTAGGGAGGACGAAAATGACCTAAATATTAATTCAATGACACAAACAAAGTTATTGGATGCACAAGATTGGTTAAATACCCTAATTGGACAAGAATAAGCCTAGGGAGGACGAAAATGACCTAATTGATCATCCAATGACACAAATGAACTTATTGGATGCACAAGATTGGTTAAAAACCCTAATTGGACAAGAATAAGCCTAGGGAGGACGAAAATGACCTAATTGATCATCCAATGACACAAACACACCTATTGGATGCACAAGATTGGTTAAAAACCCTAATTGGACAAGAATAAGCCTAGGGAGGACGAAAATGACCTAATTGATCATCCAATGACACAAACACACCTATTGGATGCACAAGATTGGTTAAAAACCCTAATTGGACAAGATGATGCCTAGGGAGGACGAAAATGAACTAAATATTAATTCAATGACACAAACAAACTTATTGGATGCACAAGATTGGTTAAAAACCCTAATTGGACAAGAATAAGCCTAGGGAGGACGAAAATGAGCAAATTGATCATCCAATGACACAAACACACCTATTGGATGCACAAGATTGGTTAAAAACCCTAATTGGACAAGAATAAGCCTAGGGAGGACGAAAATGACCTAATTGATCATCCAATGACACAAACACACCTATTGGATGCACAAGATTGGTTAAAAACCCTAATTGGACAAGAATAAGCCTAGGGAGGACGAAAATGACCTAATTGATCATCCAATGACACAAACACACCTATTGGATGCACAAGATTGGTTAAAAACCCTAATTGGGCAAGAATATGCCTAGGGGGAACGAAAAAGACCTAAATATTAATTCAATGACACAAACAAACTTATTGGATGCACAAGATTGGTTAAAAACCCTAATTGGACAAGAATAAGCCTAGGGAGGACGAAAATGACCTAATTGATCATCCAATGACACAAACAGACCTATTGGATGCACAAGATTGGTTAAAAACCCTAATTGGACAAGAAATTGCCAAGGGAGGACGAAAATGACCTAAATATAAATTCTATGACACAAACAAAGTTATTGGATGCACAAGATTGGTTAAAAACCCTAATTGGACAAGAATATGCATAGGGAGGACGAATATGATCTAATTGATCATCCAATGACACAAACACACCTATTGAATGCACAAGATTGGTTAAAAACCCTAATTGGACAAGAATATGCCTAGGGAGGACGAAAATGACCTAATTGATCATCCAATGACACAAACACACCTATTGGATGCACAAGATTGGTTAAAAACCCTAATTGGACAAGAATATGCCTAGGGAGGACGAAAATGACCTAAATGTGAATCCAATGACACAAATGAACTTATTGGATGCACAAGATTGGTTAAAAACCTAATTGGACCAGAATAAGCCTAGGGAGAATGAAAATGACCTAAATGTTAATCCAATGACACAACTCAACTTATTGGATGCACAAGATTGGTTAAAAACCCTAATTGGACAAGAATAAGCCTAGGGAGGACGAAAATGACCTAATTGATCATCCAATGACACAAACACACCTATTGGATGCACAAGATTGGTTAAAAACCCTAATTGGACAAGAATATGCCTAGGGAGGACGAAAATTACCTAATTGATCATCCAATGACACAAACACACCTATTGAATTCACAAGATTGGCTAAAAACCCTAATTGGACAAGAATATGCCTAGGAAGGACCAAAATGACCTAAATATTAATTCAATGACACAAACAAACTTATTGGATGCACAAGATTGGTTAAAACCCTAATTGGACAAGAATAAGCCTATGGAGGACGAAAATGACCTAATTGATCATCCAATGACACAAACACACCTATTGGATGCACAAGATTGGTTAAAAACCCTAATTGGACAAGAATATGCCTAGGGAGGACGAAAATGTCCTAATTGATCATCCAATGACACAAACACACCTATTGGATGCACAAGATTGGTTAAAAACCATAATTGGACAAGAATAAGCCTACGGAGGACGAAAATAACCTAATTGATCATCCAATGACACAAACACACCTATTGGATGCACAAGATTGGTTAAAAACCCTAATTGGACAAGAATAAGCCTAGGGAGGACGAAAATGACCTAATTGATCATCCAATGACACAAACACACCTATTAGATGCACAAGATTGGTTAAAAACCCTAATTGGACAAGAATATGCCTAGGGAGGACGAAAATGACCTAATTGATCATCCAATGACACAAACACACCTATTGGATGCACAAGATTGTTTAAAAACCCTAATTGGACAAGAATAAGCCTAGGGAGGACGAAAATGACCTAATTGATCATCCAATGACACAAACACACCTATTGGATGCACAAGATTGGTTAAAAACCCTAATTGGGCAAGTATAAGCCTAAGGAGGACGAAAATGACCTAACTGATCATCCAATGACACAAACACACCTATTGGATGCACAAGATTGGTAAAAAACACTAATTGGACAAGAATAAGCCTATGGAGGACGAAAATGACCTAATTGATCATCCAATGACACAAACACACCTATTGGATGCACAAGATTGGTTAAAAACCCTAATTGGACAAGAATAAGCCTATGGAGGACGAAAATGACCTAATTGATCATCCAATGAGACAAACACACCTATTGGATGCACAAGATTGGTTAAAAACCTTAATTGGTCAAGAATATGCCTAGGGAGGACGAAAATGACCTAAATATTAATTCAATGACACAAATGAACTTATTAGATGCACAAGATTGGTTAAAAACCCTAATTGGACAAGAATAAGCATAGGGAGCACGAAAATGACCTAATTGATCATCCAATGACACAAACACACCTATTGGATGCACAAGATTGGTTAAAAACCCTAATTGGACAAGAATATGCATAGGGAGGACGAAAATGACCTAAATGTTAATCCAATGACACAAATGAACTTATTGGATGCACAAGATTGGTTAAAAATCCTAATTGGACAAGAATAAGCCTAGGGATGACGAAAATGACCTAATTGATCATCCAATGACACAAACACACCTATTGGATGCACAAGATTGGTTAAAAACCCTAGTTGGACAAGAATATGCCTAGGGAGGACGAAAATGACCTAATTGATCATCCAATGACACAAACACACCTATTGGATGCACAAGATTGGTTAAAAACCCTAATTGGACAAGAATAAGCATAGGGAGGACGAAAATGACCTAAATGTTAATCCAATGACACAACTCAACTTATTGGATGCACAAGATTGGTTAAAATCCCTAATTGGACAAGAATATGCCTAGGGATGACGAAAATGACCTAAATATTAATTCAATAACACAAATGAACTTATTGGATGCACAAGATTGCTTAAAACCTTAATTGGACATTAATATGCCTAGGGAGGACGAAAATGACCTAATTGATCATCCAATGACACAAGCACACCTATTGGATGCACAAGATTGGTTAAAAACCCTAATTGGACAAGAATATGCCTAGGGAGGACGAAAATGACCTAATTGATCATCCAATGACACAAACACACCTATTGGATGCACAAGATTGATTAAAAACCCTACTTGGACAAGAATATGCCTAGGGAGAACGAAAATGACCTAAATTGATCATCCAATGACACAAACACACCTATTGGATGCACAAGATTGGTTAAAAACCCTAATTGGACAAGAATATGCCTAGGGAGAACGAAAATGACCAAAATGTTAATCCAATGACACAAATGAACTTATTGGATGCACAAGATTGGTTAAAAACCCTAATTGGACAAGAATAAGCGTAGGGAGGACGAAAATGACCTAATTGATCATCCAATGACATAAACACACCTATTGGATGCACAAGATTGATTAAAAACCCTAATTGGACAAGAATAAGCCTAAGGAGGACGAAAATGACCTAATTGATAATCCAATGACACAAACACACCTATTGGATGCACAAGATTGGTTAAAAACCCTAGTTGGACAAGAATATGCCTAGGGAGGACGAAAATGACCTAATTGATCATCCAATGACACAAACACACCTATTGGATGCACAAGATTGGTTAAAAACCCTCATTGGACAAGAATATGCCTAGGGAGGACGAAAATGACCTAAATGATCATCCAATGACACAAATGAACTTATTGGATGCACAAGATTGGTTAAAAACCCTAATTGGACAAGAATTAGCCTTGGGAGAACGAATATGACCTAATTGATCATCCAATGACACAAACACACGTATTGGAAGCACAAGATTGTTTAAAAACCCTAATTGGACAAGAATAAGCCTAGGGAGGACGAAAATGACCTAATTGATCATCCAATGACACAAACACACCTATTGGATGCACAAGATTGGTTAAAAACCCTAATTGGGCAAGTATAAGCCTAGGGAGGACGAAAATGACCTAACTAATCATCCAATGACACAAACATACCTATTAGATGCACAAGATTGGTTAAAAACCCTAATTGGACAAGAATAAGCCTATGGAGGACGAAAATGACCTAATTGATCATCCAATGACACAAACACACCTTTTGGATGCACAAGATTGGTTAAAAACCCTTATTGGACAAGAATATGCCTAGGGAGGACGAAAACGACCTAAATGTGAATCCAATGACACAACTCAACTTATTGGATGCACAAGATTGGTTAAAATCCCTAATTGGACAAGAATATGCCTAGGGAGGACGAAAATGACCTAAATATTAATTCAATAACACAAATGAACTTATTGGATGCACAAGATTGGTTAAAACCTTAATTGGACATGAATATGCCTAGGGAGGACGAAAATGACCTAATTGATCATCCAATGACACAAACACACCTATTGGATGCACAAGATTGGTTAAAAACCCTAATTGGACAAGAATATGCCTA